>NC_069415.1:70609803-70687303 GCF_026875155.1 Cherax quadricarinatus
AGGAAGGGGGCCAAAGAAAGAAACACACTAACCGTTTTTCATTCAGAAGTGTGCAGACAAAACAATTCAAATAGCCCTCTGAACTGGATCATCCCCATCCATTCTTCAGAGTGCAGTTACTATACTTCTCATCTTCAGAACTCGGTTAATTGATCTCATTGAATTCCTGTGTAAATGTTATCTTGCTCACACTCCAACAATACATTAAATCACAAAAACCTCTTTTCTCCACTCTAACGCTTTCTCAAACATGTCTGCTGTATGCTTAATAAAGCTTCTTCACATCCTCCCTCCAGTCATCCTGGGACTTCCTCCATCCCCTTCCTTCCATTTCACCCAGATTTATACACCCTTTTGGTCAACTTGTTCAACTGTTTTTCTGACTAACCAAGCCATATCAACAGCTCTTACTTTGCTCTTTAAATTACACCTTTCATGCTTCTGAGGGCTGCAAATCTGAAACCCTATTAAAAAATATATACAGCTACACACATTTTTGTCTTAACATAATTATAAGTTATGTATGAGGTCTGTTTTATATGTTGGTCTTCCATGAGCTTCAGAAACAAGTACATATAGTATGCTATTTTTGAGTAGTGCATCCAGAAATGAAAGTTGGTTAAGACTTTTGCTTCAGCATGAATTACATGGAGGGTTTAATATGCTCCTAAGTCATTGAGGTTGAAACGTATGGGTGAAATGATAAGAATGTTACATTGAGGTATTATTATTGTTTCTGGTAAAATGTTCATTAAAGGACCAGCCTCAAATAGTTCCAGACTCTATAAGCAGGTTTGCCAGTAAAGTACTAGCTAGGGTGTTAATAGCCATGTCATATTTCTGTTTATAGATATGGTTGGTCTTGGAAAAATTACAGTGCATTGAAGGTTTGAATGAAATTATAGTGCATACGAAAATCATTGAGCTTTATGAAAATGTGAGGGAAGAAGAAAATTGGAGGTTGGAAGTTTCCTTGAGAAGCTGCTTGGTTATGTCATTCAGAACTGTAATGTCTAATCCTAATGTTGAGTGCTAATAAATTTCTGGAATTTTTTAGACGAGAGCTGCTTGCTTTTACCTCGATGGCATGGACTTAGATAATATACCCATTAACCTATGAGGGGCATTACCTTTTGTAGAAGTTAAGAGTTGCAAGGCTATGTTGAGTTAATGGGTCTAGAGGAGACTATACGTGTGAGCTGACTTGGTTTTTTCAAGGATAAGATATAGAAGTTTCTTACCCAAGCAGAACGTCTAAGGATATCCCTAGTCTCTTTGCAGAATCTCTGCGTATCTCTGTCTCAACAAGAAATTCCAGCCCTCCCTCCCCAAGAGGTACATCGCAGCCCTAATAGGACTTAAACAACAAGAACATCAGTGTGACAACAGCCAGTAAAAAGGTCAAGGCTTAGTATTGATGGAGGTGCTGCTTACAAGGACAAGATGATGAATCTGCTGGGTGACACTGACACTTATAACATTGTGACCCAACAAGAATTGAATAGACATGCCCAGAATCTATAGAGAGACTAGAGACATCCTAAGATGTTTTAACAACTGGAAGAACCTTCTTTACTTTATCTCTGACAAACCAAAGCTACCTCACGAGTATGGTCTTCACAGAAACTACAAATTTTACATGTTCTCTCCGACCTGTATCTTCTGGAACTGGTAGTTCCTATTTTTCCATTAGTTAGTGAGTGTATTAGCAAGTCTTTATTTAGTCTCAGATAAAATTAGCCGTTTTCATCTTAAGCATTCCAGGGATTTACTTAGTAAAATAAAGGATTCTGGGATTAAACAAAAAATTAGCTAATTCAGGCTTGATATTTATTTCAGCATTTTGAATAATAGGATCCAGCAGCTACTAAACAATAGCCCCTATCTACATCTTCCTTCTTTCCTTACCTTATGATGACTTCATAAAAATAACAGATATGTATTTGAGTGCACCATAACTTCTTCCAGTACAACAGTCATCTGTAAACATATTGCAATGGCTATTGGCTCGCCAGTTAGCACTGTGTTAATGAACCTGTTTATAGATATTGGAGGCTTGTCCATCAGTAAATTATAACTGTTACAGTGACTTGGCTATGGCATGTTATGATTATGTATCACCCAGATGTTCTGAGTTCATCATCTTCAGAGAGAAGCTGAACAGCATTAAACCCACTATTCACTTTGCATTGGGCAAAAAGACTGATGACAGACTTAAGAAATTACACTCATCGAGGATGACAACCAACTTGTCTTCAAAGTTGATGAGAAACCAACATATAAAAACACATTTTATATGTAATTATGTATCTTTTTCTAATTGTGATGTATAACAAAAAGTTTTTTTTTTTTTTTTCTTTTTTTCTTTTTCTTTTTTTTTAACAACCCTTAGTCTCCAAAAGCTACATTTAACATTAGTATGGACTCTTTTTGACTATCATAAAAATTTTGAGACATTTTCTGAAAAAGTTTAAGTTAAGAGTGGTAAGAACATGAGAAAATGAAAATGTTGACTGCATAGTCACCCTGACATAAGACCCAAAACATTATTGAAATTTTTAAGACTTCATATTAGCAGGGTAAAAATCAGTTGGCGACATATTTTGTCCCTAACACATGGTTTAGCGCTTAGTTTTGGTTATAATTATGTCCCTAACACATCAAGAGTTACAAATACTGCTGCTGGCTTGTAAGATTCCTTGTAAAAGGTGAAATTCAAGTTGCAGTGAGATTTCCAGAGAGTTAGACTGGGTAATTAAGGAACATAGGTATGCTTGGAGCACCAACATTATCACATGCTTGCATGACACATTAGGGCCTACATTATCGTGCTATTGCTTAGAACAAAGCATCAATCGTTAAACATTAGGTGTCTAGAAGCAAGCCATTCAACAGTAAAAAGTTATAAAGCAGCACACAGGGTTTTTCAAAATGGCACCACAGTTTACCTCATTTATGCTGGGAAAGAAATTAATTAACTGTACAGTATAACTTTGATTTTCATGGAGCTTGATTTGTTGCTGCATGTTGCTATGGTCCTCTGAATATACTAGTTTATTCACAAGTTTTTACAGGTTTTATGGTCTTGTTCACATCTGAACAGAAAAGTGAATTAAAGTCAAAACATCAAAAAAAGATATTAAATAATATTAATTTACTGGTGTATTTTGCCGTAATATGATGTGAAGTATGAAAAGTTTTGAACTTTTAAATGGTAATTTTATAAACTAGTCCCTTTTTAATGAACACTATTAGCCTATCCATTGGTCATCAGTTTTTTTCAGATTTGATATTTATAGTACCTCCTGAAGCATACTCCTTACCCCATATGAATAACAAAGTTTCACTGTACAGTACTTGAGAACTGCTTCCTCCCCCCCTCCCCTTTTACCTGATATAACCCACAAAATATTGTAAGTCCCTCAACCTCTTCCATGTGTTCCTCCCTGCTTTATGGTTTATATATGTGTTCTGTATGTCTTTCTGTAAATTTTAGGAAGCTTGTATAGTGTAATATGTGTGTAAATTAGACTCTTGACTCCATACGGTGTTTTATTTACACTACAAATTTGTTGATGAATTCTTAATAAATCACTATAATAAAGCAGCAGTTAGTGAGATGGTATACCATCCATTTTTTATCTAATCTTTGCTAGAAAAGAAAAAATTTTCTGCTAATTACTTATCCCCACTTGGAAAACGTGTGCATACTCCTTTAAGATAATTTACGAAATAAGATGCGTCTTAGATGAGGTAGATGATGATTATGAACAACATAACAAGATTAATAAGAAAATAATGTCCAAAACAGTTCTATAATGATATTACTGTAATTGAAATGAAATATTTCCCAGAAAATATAAATGTGCAAATTTCTCTAATATGAAGAGCAATGGTATTAGAGATCTTTCCAGCTATGAGAAGCATACCAGACAAGAAAGATAGCTTAGTAAGTGGTGGTAAGCTATAGAAGAGAGAAATCATGGAGCCAAGAGCCCCCCCCCCACAAATTTAAAAATCGATTCAAACGAATCAGAAATGAATATACAACACAAGGATAAGGTGAGAAGATAAATTTAAATAAGGAATAATAAAATCCACATGTTTAACATATAATACAAAAATCAATTATGACAACAGAATCATCAAATCGTGAAGTAGCGCGAGGCATGTTAAGTGAATATTTCAAGGTGTATTTAAGCAAGAAAGGGTTTTTGAATTTGACTTTAACCCTTACAGCCAAATAAGAATTATTTTTGAGAGTACAAGTCCCTATGGGCAAATTAATGAAAATGGTAAATATTGCACCCAACAGTGGGAAGACTGGGCTCAATAGTGGTACCATAACACTGGGGAAAAAAACAGAATTAACTAGATAAAACAACTGGTTTGTGAAAACCTTGTAATTTAAAGTAGTTCAGTTTGAGCATATTATTACTTTATGTGAAACTGTGAACCCATATGGGTCATTCAGCACAAGGAGTGGTTTAGAGACTATCCAGTCTACTTATCCTAAGATGAGTGCTACCTAGCTGTCAGCTTCTGAGCAGCAAAATTGTAAATGTCAGATATGTTGGGCTGCTGTGATAATTAATTATAACGAGAGATTGAATTGGCAGATTACATTCACGTGTATTTTGCAGATGTTTTTAATTAGAATTTTTCGTAAAAAATTAAATTGTAAACAACAAAATATAGGTTTGGTAGAAGGCATAATTTTATAATAGAAGTGAAAAATATAAAAGGAACACTGCCCATACAAGGAAGGAATATTAATGAAGGATCATTGCTTACCTTGTTGATGTTTTTAATTGATTTTAATGCCTTATCAGAGAAAATATGTACGTACTTATACATATTGCAAAAGTATATGGGAAAATTCATTTATAAATGAATGACGGAATTTTATGGTAAATACTACATAATGGAATTGGGTGAAAGTGGGAACAAATTATATAAAGAATATGTTATAGACTATGTGATAAGATTTTAATATTGCATCCTTATATCACCAATTTTGGATGTCAGTGGGGGGGGGCAATTTTTGTTACATCTGTTACCTGTCAGTGTTAAATTAACTGCTGCTATCATTATATGAATTATGTGCTACTTATTGGTTCACCCCAATGGAGGTGTCACCTTGAAGTTACCCTATGTTGGATGCTTTTGTGTGGAGAATGAGATTAGTTGGAAGAGGAATCTTTGCACTGGGGTTTCATTACAGCAGTTACTATGTGATTCTTAGCTACCCGAACAGAACTAAGCTCTTGGTGTCTTGTTTTTAGTATTGAATTTACCATATAATTTTTACAGTTTCCAGTGGTTGTTGGGTTTCATTTGTAATAAATCAGGGTCGGCAACCTTGTTCTGCCTAGGAGCCAGAGCCCATGTCTGCAAGTGGATGGCTTGCCACACCTATCGCCATAGTTAATAAATAGAGGTAATAATAATACATACTAAACTTTGACATACATTTAACATCATTTGAGCTATGGCCCCATTGGCTGGATCTGGCCTGCGGGCTGTAGGTTGCCGACCTCTGGTATAAATCATTCTATTGTTGAACCACTCTGTAGACAAAGACAAAATTTATTTTTTTGCAATGATTACAATGTGTGTTTACATTTTATGTGTGTAATTTGGTACAAAGAAAGCCACCTAACATGCCAGGGCATTTTAGGCAGACTAATCCTAATGCTTACCCTGCCTCCTCCTCCTCCTCCTCCTTCTGCTTCCTCCTCCTCCTCCTCCTACTTCTTCTTCCTCCTCCTCCTACTTCTTCCTCCTTCTCCTGCTTCCTCATGCTGCCTACTCCCACCTCCTTCTCCTCTTCCCCCACCATTCTGTTTTCTAGCCTTCTCTGCCTCATATTCTCTTAGTTGTGATTTGACACAGGTCCTGGATGGACCGAAACATCACCCTAATGTTCCTATCCTAAGTGCGGGTTTTTGGTAAGATAATCAGGTGCTGGCTGTGACATTGCTTCAGCAGATAGTTGTCCTTCATTGAGCCCTTGGCCAATCCTGTTTTGAAAGCAGTGAACTCAGCGAGTTTATGGAATGTTCTAGAGGGGTTGCCCTTTTCTGTCAGTTTCCCAGTAATGTTCAGCACTTAATGATTGCAGATAATGTCCATTGGTAAGTGACAGCAAGCTGCTTTTAACCCTTTCAGGGTCGACAGGGCCCCCTCCTAAACTTGTTCTCAGGGTCAGAAATTTTTCAAAAAAAAAAAAAAAATTCTTCTGAAATGGTAGGGAATCTTTTCCCGATCATAATGACACCAAAAGTACAAAATTTGACAGAAAACTTACGGAATTATGCTCTCGCGAAGTTAGTGGTCTCGGCGATGTTTACACATTGGCGATTTTCGCCCACTTTGAGCCCTATTTTCGGCCAATTCCAATGTATCAGTCGACAAAAATCATAACTATTTGGCTAGAAACTCCATTTTTTCTATCAAGTGGGTACATACAAGAAACCACCCATTTACCGATTTCAACTATCCAAAAAGTGGTCAGAAATTGGCAATTTTGCCAATTTCACACAAATTTCAAAAGATGCCAATTTCCAAATAGGGCCCAGAATATAGACATACATTCCTGGCACTAAAATAACATTTTTTTTTTTCATTACTCATGTCCCCAGGCCCTCTCTTTTGCTCTCCACTTTGAATTTTTATTCTCGCCAAAAAAAAAAAAATAGAAGATTTATTGTTATGCAAACTACTGTATTAGTGTAGAAATGGTATAATAATATCAGCGCACTTGTGAAAGAATATTAGACTCGCCAGTTGATGTGTATTGGACGCGTGGCATGATTTGTTTACTTTTGAACTTTGGCAAAAATCGAACATTTCTGCTACTTTGAGCTCAATTTCAAGGTACTTTTCATTTTGAAACCTAATCAAAATCATCTCAATTTCTGTAATATATCTTCCATTCTATAAAATGAGACCAGGAAAACTAGAATAAAACCATAAATAGCATACGAAAATACACTGCAAAGTCGCTGTTTTAAAGCAAAAACACGGTCAGAGTGTTTTTTTTCCCATGCACTGGGTGCTGCAGGATTTTTTTTTATACTGTGCACACTGACCATATAGACCCATTCTTTCATATGTAGGCCTACCAGTTTTCTCTCACTAGATTTGAAGGTGCTAGAATTTATGCGTACTAGTACGGCACCAATCCTGGCGTGCAAGCCCTACTAGTACGGCACCAACCTTGGTGTGCAAGCCATACTAGTATGGCACCAACCTGAAAGGGTTAATCTAACAGCACATGTATACTGGCCATATGCCTCCTCATCATTGTTGATTGTAAGAAACGTTACTGTCACAACGGCAAGAAAGTTATTCAGAGGAGTACCCAATGGAACTCTGAAGAGTGTAGTTATGCCAGTTCTTGATGTCACATCTTTGATCGATTGTTCCATTTATTAGGGAGTACACGGGTATTTTTTCTTTTACTTCTGCTGGTACTGTTTACTCCGACTTCTCTGAAATTCCCACATGAAAGGGCAGATTCCTTTATAACTTCTTAAGTGAAATAAATTCACTACACTTACCCTGACTTCCTTATTTCACCTTGTCTTACCATTTACACTTCTGACCTTTATAAAATTCATCAATTTCTGTGAATTAATTATAATAAAATCCTGTAGATATCTGTGGCTTGCCAGCAATGCCAGCTTTGCACTAGTTAAAGGATCTGACTCGAGCTATATGTATCCTGAAATAGGGAGAGAAAAATATGGTCTGGCAAAGGAGTGCCCATGATAAATTTAGATCACTTTAGGTTGATTACATATGGTATTGTACCCCTCAAGAGAGAGACCCTGATGTAGGAAAGAAATTTTTTTATTAAAGAAATTGAACCTATTCTTTGCTTCTTAGTGCTAACAAAAACAAAGACGTCGTTTTCTGTTGGGTCCCTGGACACGATGTGCAGGGCAATGAACAGACGGATGCTGCTGCGCTGTCACTGTTGTGGCCATTGGCAACAACGGTGGTCAGACATGCACCATAACAAATTGCACTATATTAAACAGCTTCTAGGTTTGTGGCCATCTTCTTACCACCATTACCGTACTCGGGAGACTGTGCACTCCTGTCTTCGCATCAGCCATACCTGCCTTACCCCATGGGTATCTCATGGAACGACACCCTGTTCCTCTGTGAGGTTTGTCGGGTCCTTATTTTGGTTCTTCACCTTGTGGATTGCCTGGTTTAACAGCGAGCCCACAGGATTTACCTCCAACGCGCTGCCACTTCTACTGCTCTTACCTCATCATCTGTCCTTGCAGACGGCCCTGCCTTTGACTTTTTTATTTTATTAGCACACTGGCCGATTCCCACCAAGGCAGGGTGGCCCGAAAAAGAAAAACTTTCACCATCATTCACTCCATCACTGTCTTGCCAGTAGGGTGCTTTACACTACAGTTGTAGGAGAGGTGTTAACGTTGCCTTTGACTTGCAATCACTTTTTTACTTTTTTGTCAGAAACTGCTTTACTGTAAAGAACTTTGACATATAGTCCTTAGCATACCTTCCAGCCCTTTTCTCCCTCACTTCTGATCCCCTCTCCCACCTAGCTGTTTAAAGCCCCAGCTCCATTTTCTGCCTGCAGCACTGCATGACCCTTGTCAGTTTAGTACTTTCTTTGATTATAATAATTTGATTCTTAGTCTGCCCAAAATGCATGACATGTCAGTGGCTTTCCTTTGTTCCCATCTGTATTTTGTTACATGTAAACTACATTATCTGTATATTACAGAAAAGCAATAATTTGTGTTTGTAAATCTGATTGCCTCCAATTCCCCAGGTACTGTGTGTTCCTTTTGGGCTGAGCACTTCCCAATTATAATAATAATAATAAATAATGATGTTACATATATCTATGAAGATAATATTTGCAGATTATAGGAATCTAGTATTGCAAATTTTCCAGGTATTGAATTAGCCCAGATATATGAATACAAATTTGTGGTGAATATGAAGCGAATGTATTGTTAATTATGTGGTAGACATTTCTAAGTGCACATTATTTATGGGCTTAGTGTTTTAACACTTTTGAGGACTTTGCCATAGTACTACAGGTTTGAGCTCAAGGTCTGTGCCATAGTACTACGTGATGAGCTTGCTCACTCCAATAAGCTGTGGACAGTAAATTTGCGCCTAGGTATGAGAAAATGGGTCTGTGGTGAGAGTGCACCATATAACAGATATTCCTGTCCCACACAATGCATGATGGGCAAGTAAACTGTGACCCTACATTTGGTTTAACATAGAGACTTTGTGGTGTATTTTCAGATGTTTTTTATGGTTGTATTCTTGATTTCTTGGTATCGTTTGATAGAATGGAAGATACATTACAGAAATGGAGATGATTTTGATTGGTTTCAGGGCTGGGAGTAGCGGAATGGAGCTCAAAATAGCAGAAGTATTCGATTTTTGCCAATATTCCAGATGACTCAAATTACATCACTTGTCCAGTACGCATCCAACTGGTCGGTCTGATACTCGTTCATGAATGTGCTGACATTATACGATTATTATTACAGTGCAGTAGTTTGTGTAATAGTAAATCTATTTTTTGTGTAAATAAAAAATCAAAATGGAAAACAAGTGTAATATAAAAATGTTTTAGTGCCAGAAATGTCTACTTTGTTTATTTTATTTTATTTTTTATTAACACATTGGCCGATTCCCACTAAGGCAGGGTGGTCTGAAAAAGAAAAACTTTCATCATCATCATTCACTCCATCACTGTCTTGCCAGAGGGGTGCTTTATGCTACAGTTATAAAACTGCAACATTAACACCCCTCCTTCAGAGTGTAGACACTGTACTTCCCATCTGCAAGCCTCAAGTCTGGCCTGCCGGTTTCCCTGAATCCCTTCATAAATGTTACTTTGCTCACACTCCAACAGCACGTCAAGTATTAAAACCATTCGTCTCCATTCACTCCTATCAAATACGCTCGTGCACGCTTGCTGGAAGTGCAAGCCCACCCTTTCCCTCCAGCCCTTTCTAGCCGACCCCTACCCCGCCTTCCCTCCACCACAGATTTATACACTCTCGAAGTCATTCTGTTTTGTTCGATTCTCTCTACATGTCCGAACCACCTCAACAACCCCTCTTCAACCCTCTGGACAATAGTTTTGGTAATCCCACACCTTCTCCTAATTTCCAAGCTATACGAATTCTCTGCATTATATTCACACTACACATTGCCCTCAGATATGACATCTCCACTGCCTCAACTTTCTCCTCATTGCAACATTCATCACCCATGCTTCACACCCATACAAGAGTGTTGGTACAACTATACTCTTATACATTTCTTTCTTTGCTTCCACAGACAAAATTTCTTTGTCTCCACAGACTCCTAAGTGCACTACTCACCCTTTTTTCCTCATCAGTTCTTTTGATTCACCACCTCCTTCATAGACCCATCTGCTGACATGTCACTCCTAAGTATCTGAATACAGTCACCTCCTCCATACTCTCTCCCTCCAATTTGATATCCAGTCTTTCACCACCTAATCATTTTGTTATCCTCATAACCTTACTCTTTCCTATATTCACTTTTAATTTTCTTATCTTACATACCCTCCCAAATTTCATCCACCAACCTCTGCAACTTCTCTTCAGAATCTCCAAAAGCACAGTGTCATCAGCGAAGAGCAACTGTGACAACTCCCACTTTGTGTTTGATTCTTTATCTTTTAACTCCACACCTCTTGCCAAGACCCTCGCATTCACTTCTCTTACAACCCCATCTATAAATATATTGAACAACCACGGTGACATCACACATCCTTGTCTAAGGCCTACTTTTACTGGGAAATAATCTCCCTCTCTCCTATATACTCTAACCTGAGCCTCACTATCCTTGTAGTAGGTTGGTAGACAGCAACCCCCAGGAAGGTACTACCATCCTGCCAGATGACTGTGAAACAGAAACCTGTAGCTGTTTTACACGATGGTAGGATTGCTGGTGTCTTTTTTCTGTCTCGCAAACACACTGGATAACAGGTATAATCTTGCTACTTCTACTTACACTTAGGTCACACTACACAGGCATGCACATGCATATATAACTTCATTTCACTATTGACCAGAGATTCTCAATAGGGTTTAGGTTTGCGAAATTGCCCGGCCAGTCATTGAAGAACCTCACTTCACAGTCCTTAAGCCACAGAACTACAGGTTTGACAGTATGACATGGTGCACCATCCTGCATAAAAACCGTAACGCCACACTTGTCAAACACCACAGGTAGATCGTCACACAATAACTCCAGGTAATTATACTGGTTCATATACTGGTTTTTGGAAGCACGTGAGTTCACCAACACACTGAGCACAAACACCCCCAACCATGAGCAAGTCTAGGTGTTTGGTGATCCCACAGGTGTAGCGTGGGTCTAGCGGGTCACTACCTCTGGGTCAGTACACATGTCCCGCATGGTTACAGGTGACAGTAAAGGTTGCATCATCACTCCAAAGTGCTTCAGACACTGGACAAAAGATGGGCGGATGAGAGAGAAAAGTGCAACACTTCCTCACCACGGCAGCCATGTGAGCACTGAGGAGTCACTGTGGAGTGTGGCGGCAGGCCATGACATCATGCAACGGCTGCTGCTCAGCATAATGCACTGATGAAAAAAGACCCCCCTGTATGGTAGCCTTCGATTTTGTCACAGCATTATACCGGGCGCTCACCCGGCAAAATGCCATGACTAGCTCTGTATATAGGCGAGGAGGACAGTGACAGTAGGAAAAAAAGTAGTGGTAATGCTGGTAGAGGAAGTAGTAGTATAGTAGTAGTAGAAACAGTTTGGTAGTAGAAAGTAGGGGGAGTAAGTTACCCACACAGTTCTAAAGGTGGAAGTGATGCAACATCGTTACAACAAAACCGTGTGGTGAAGGCAAGGTAATGTCATTACTGACACAGATATGGGAAAAAAGTGATGCTGAAAGGATACTTCAGTAGAAAGCTTTCTTTACAAACAGAGTGGTAGAATAGTGGAATAGAGATGTAAGTGAAATCTGAAATTTGAAAAAAAATTGCTTAGCCCTGCCCCTGCAGCTATAAACTGGGTAATCAGGTAACCAAGGGATGGAAGTTACCCATTCAACTGTTGAAGGGGCAAGGGAGATTGTTTTGTACACGTCTGTTGGTATAGAAGTTAATATCATTTCCCATATAACTATTGAAGGGGCTAGGGCTGTTACTGATCAACACATTTATTGGAGGGAGAAGTTAGTACCATCATTACCCATACATTGGTGGAGGTGTTGTATGTGAACAATAAAACAAATGCCTAGTTTTCAAATTAACATTTCAGGGTGATGAGGAGACACATCAGCAGATGAGGGAAGTGACGCTAGAAGCACTTCAGCAGGTCATGAGTGCAGGAGGTCAGCAAGAAGTACGTGTCATTGGCCAGCAGGTAAGCTCTAATCAGATTATTATTATTGTTTATGTATTTTCTGTTGGGAATGTACATCATGATGAATAAAAAGGCACAATACTTTGACTTGAAACAATACACAAATAACCTGCAGTGTGACTAGTTAATGGTCCAAGTCGGTCAGAAATGTCACTGTAAGTTTCTTTCTCCTGTGTGCAGGTTATTTGTGTGTAAATCATGACATTAGTATTGAGTTTTTACCATTCTGTTTCAGGATGACATTTTCAGAAAGCCTATTCATCATTCACTTGAAACATAAAAATACCTTTAATTTCTTATAAATGTGACTTCCTACTTAAATTGAGTGATGTAGTGTATTTATTGGTAGCCTTTTCCAGAGCCAAGTTTTCATTTTATCAGGTAAGTGTTCTAGCTGTACATGCTAGGGTAACATTGAATACGTACATGCATGTACACCAGACTCATGCACACAGCACCTAATACCTTGTTTCTAAGTAACATGCAGATATCACAACCTATCTCCTATTATCATTGCCTAAAATTTCAGGTATATAGGTGATGCCTCTGACAAACAAATTTTACTGAACACACACACACACTTTGCCCTGCCCTCAATCAAAATTCCCATCCATCCCTTTCCCTGTAAAATATTCCCTCTTTCTCTCTGTCAAAGGTTTGCCCTTCCCTGGTAAACTTTTCCATCATGCTCTCTGTCAATATTGAGGGATTCCTACAAGCAAGAGGTTGCATACCTTTAACCCTTTTACTGTCCATCATATTGAACTATGTTATTAATGCCAGGGTTTGTCATATAGATATACGTCAAGAGCTCGACTCACTCACACAAGCACATGAACAGTAAATTTGGCCTAGATATGAGAGAATGAGTCAGTGTGGTGAATGTGCATAATGGGAAAACATTTTAAAGTGTTTTTATAGGATGGTTTCTATGGTGTTATTGACTGCTGCTTGTTATCATTTGATGGAATGGAAGACATGCTACTGAAACTGAGATGATTTTAGCGAGTTTCCAGGCCTGGAAGTAGCTCGAAATTTGCTTCCAGAGTTTTTACTGTTATATTTTATTAATCCAATAAATAGGGTAAATCTTTGATTTTTTTGTGTGATGAATTCAAAATGGAAGGCAAGTGTAACATAGGAGAGGCCTAGGGACATGATTAACCCTTTGAGGGTCGACAGGCCCTCACCGAAACTCGTTCTCAGGGTCGGCCAAATTTAAAAAAAAAAAAAAATTATTTTCTCTTATGAAAAGATAGAGAAATCTTTTCCCGATCATAAAGACACCAAAAGTTTGAAATTTGATAGAAAACTTACGGAATTATGCTCTCGCAAAGTTAGCGGTCTCGCGATTTTGCCCACTTTGAGCCCCATTTTCGGCCATTTCACTGTACTAGTCGACAAAAAACATGAATATTTCGCTAGAACTCCATTTTTTCTATCGAATGGGTGCAAGAAACCACCCATTTTATGAAATTCAACTATCCAGTACAGTGGTCAGAATTTAGCAATTTTGCCAATTTCACACAAATTTCAAAAGATGCCAATTTCTGAATAGGGTCCAGAATAAACAAGAAAGACATTCCTGGCACTAAAATGACACTTCCTCTAGTCATTAGTCACGTCTCAAGGCCCCTCTTATATTCTTTTGCTTTCCACTTTGAATTTTTATTTTCACAAAAAATATAAGATTTACTGTTTATGCAGACTACTGCATTAGTGTAAAAAATGGTATAATATTATTGGTGCACTTGTGAAAGAATATTGACTCACCCGTTGACGTGAATTGCACGCTTGGCACGATTTGTTTACTTTTGAAGTTTGGTAAAAATCGAACATTTCTGCTACTTTGAGCTCAATTTCAAGGCACCTTTCATTGTAAAACCCGTCAAAATCATCTCAATTTTCGTAATATGTCTTCCTTCTTAAAATGAGACCAAGAAAAATAGAATACAAAAATAAATACTTCAAAATAACTGAAAAAGTCGCTGATTTTTTTAAAAAAAGGTCAAAGTTTTTTTTTTTTCATTATCACTGTGTGCTGCAGATTTTTTTTAGATGGGCACACTGACCACTAGACCCTTCTTTCATTAACCCCTACCAGCTTTCTCCCACTAATTTGAGGCCGCTAGAATTTATGAGTACAGACGTCAAAAACCCTAACAAAAGAGACTAGTAGAAAAAAACCCTCAAAGGGGTTTAAATAACAAAAAGAAAGTTTTTTGGGGGCCCTTTATTTTGTATCATAATTTTTTTTAAAATTTTTGCATAAAATTTCCAATTATTGATTTCTGTGGTTTTTTCCTAGGGTGTTTTGATAGTAAATGGGGGTTTCTTGTACCGCTTGATAGAATGGAAGACGCAGTAAAATAGCTAAGAATTTGGGGTCGAATTGAGTAAGGGCAGGGCTTAAAACCCCTTTTCGGGGTCCAGAGGCCAAATTTCAAAGTGCGCCCCGGGTCCAAAAATTTTAAAAAAAAAAATGTGCTATTTTTTTTTTATAAAGGGTTAGGGGAAAATCTTTTTCTGAAGGTAATAAAAAAAAAGTACGAAATTTATGGAAAATTGAGAAATTATCTCTCGAAAAATTTTGATGTGTCCGATTTTTTACAAAATCGGGATTTTCCCTACTTTGACTCCCATTTTAGCCAAATTACATTATCCATTTCCCCCAAAATTCTTAGCTTTTCATAGTATTCTTCTTTTTTCGTTTGGCACAATAAACGCCCATCAATGTTTCGCTACAAAAAAAAGTGACAAAATTGGTTTTTGGGCCAATTTAACACAAACTTCAAAAATTTTCCAAAATTTAAAAATAGGGTCCAGAATAAAACAATGCGGGCTTCCTGGCACAAAACTAACTTTTCCCTTGTTATTAGTTACATTTTGGGCTTTTACAAATGAATTCATTTGATTTCTTATTCATAATGAATTTTTATTCAAACAAAAAAATTTAAGATTTACTGTTATGCAAATTGAAATAATTGTATAAATACATCACCCTTTTTGTGAGTTTTATTAGCCCCACCATTGGTGTATTAGACGGTGAGGCGTTTGTTTACTCTTGAACTGACAAAATTTTAACTTTTTGCTACTTTGAGCTCAGTTTAAGCCATTTCCAGTGCTAAAAACCAATCAAAATCATCTCTATTTCTGAAATTATTTTTCCATTTATCATTGAACCAAGAAATGAAAATACAACTAAAAAAAAACATACGAAAAAACACTGCAAAGTCGCTTTTTTATCAAAAATCAGGGGTCTGTTTTTTTCTCTCATTATACACTGTTGCGCGGGTTTGGGTTTATGTGGTGCACACATACCACATTTTTTTTCTTCATATCTGGCCCAAATTTTCCACTCGCAGCTTATCAGGTGAGCTGGCTCTGGCGTAGATCTACGGTTTGGACCCCGAACAAAGCCGTAGATCTACGCAGGGGGCCTGAAAGGGGGTTTAAAAAAGGGCCCAAAGGGCGGCAAAAACACTGATGCATTTAAAAGCACCCCCACGTAAACTTTGTGCCTGCTTTTTTTCCCCAATTTTTCCATCAAATTTTGTAAATTTTTGGTTTTCATTACTTACGAAAAAAAAAATTTTCTGCTATTTCATTTTACTTAAATTTTTGGGGGGAACTTGATAGGGTAAGGAAAAAAAGAAGAAAGAAGGGGACCAATAGTCCAGATATTTTCCCACTGTCCCATGCAAAATTATTTTTTGTAAATCCCCTTTTGGGGGGGAAACCCTTATCTCTTCTATTTGGCGGGTGGCCAAAAGGGGAAAAAAAAGTTTTCCCTTTTTCATTTAGTAATATTTATAGGAGAAAGGGGGTTTCTAGCCCCTTGCCCGGATTTTATCACCTTTTATGACCGCATGGTTTAGGGGGAAAATTCTTTTCCCTTTCCCAGGGAAAGAATGGTGTTATAGGTAAAATAAAAAAATGAGGATGCTACAAAATGCTTTCTCTTTTTGACTCGTAGGGGTTGAGATGTGACTGAGGTTTACAACATGTCTTATGTTTCAGTTAGAGGGGGGTCATCACAGAAGAAAGAGAGACTCTCAAAGGGGGCCATTTGTAAAATATTTCCAGGTAGAAAGCGTACCCTTTGCACCCCAGGGAAGCTAAAAAATTTATAATTACATAACCCGTTTATGGAATTAATTGGTAACATAATCAAAAGTAAGACATGTTTATGTAACGAAATATTCTTTGGGGGTGGTAAAAGATCTAGGGGAAATTCTTAAATTTGTTTTTGATGTTTAAGCTTGGGGTCAACACATTTCAAAGAAAGTATGGGCTAGAGAAATAAATTTAAAACACATGGGAAAATGTTTAATAAGTGAAAACTTTACTTTTTGGGTTTTTTTTTTTCTTTTGGGTACCCTGCCTCAGTGGGGGAAATGCTCGATTTGGGTTTAAAAAAAAAAAAGGGAAAAAAAATGCTGTACAGTTTGCATTTTGGGTCACCCCACCAAAGTGGGGGGGACCCCTCCGCTTGCCAGAAACCATTGACTTACTTTCAGATGCTCTCCAAGCTGCAGTACTCCACCCCCCATCCTTCAAGTTTAAGATGTATTCCACTTCCAGGGCTCAAGTCCAGCTAACTGATTTTTCCCTTTAAATCTCCATAAATGTTATCTTTTTCAAACTCCAAAAAGTATTTCAAAAAAAAAACACTTGATACTGCACCTTTCAACATGCTCACACAATCCCCGTTGAATTCCAAACCTCTCAAATAAAACTCCTTCCTCCAAAGTTTCCAGAACAACAAAATGCCCCACCCTTTCCCTTTAGACAGATTTAAAATTTTTTTTTTCAAACTGAAAAACTCCATTTTTGAAAAGACTTCATTTTATATTGACTAATTTCAAAATTTTTAATTAAACTGTTTTTTGTGGTGAACTCTTTCTATTTTTTTAAATAAAAACACTTTTTATTCATTCTCTTTAAAAATTGTTTCTTGATCAAAAAAATTAACTATTTGAGAACAACTATAAACATTTTAATATTTTATTGGTCTGAAAATTTAATTATGTATCTGATTTGTTAACATGTATGATTCTCTTTAGATATTTCAACTACTTTGATGCCTTTTTTTCTGTGCTTTACCATTGAGACGAATTGATGATGCAACAAAATGCTTCTCTCTGTAACCCTTTTATATTTTACATTCATTCATGTTTTTGCACACAAGGTGAATTTGGTGAAGGGAGATTCAAATATGAAAGGAAAGATAAAGATTAAAAAGGAATAAACATGTGTGTTTCAGAGGAGTACAAATGAAAAGTTAGCAGGAGATTTAAGGCACTGTACCAGTAATAGCAGAAAATTTATTTTGTTGGCAATATTGATATATTAATATCTTTGCATAAAGCAGCACTCCCTCTTGGCTTTACAGAAAGATGAAAAGATCACTGAAACTCTTGCTATAAATAGAGAAGATGTATCAGAGCAGTCTATAGAAGTCAATCAGAATTCTCCACCAGAGAGGGAAAAAAAGCTTCAAGTAGCACCCTCCATCCATCTTCCTCTCATCAGACGAGTAATGGGGAAATAGAGGAAGCAAGTATTTATCAGCATGACCCAGCATCACATACATATCACACCCTACTAGTATTACAACACCACAGGTATAATGATAAGCAGTGATTTTTGCTTGCAGATTAGAATTCAAGAGGTTACCTACTTACAAATGAGTTTCTTGTTGTTTCAACTTACATTTAAATTGTTTTTATCAAAAGTAATGTTGTAGTACAAAGGATATCTGTTTCAGACTCATTCATACTGCTTATTGGAGTATGTAAAAATTTAATTGATTCCTAAGTGCTTCATTTGTAAGTGTGACTATTTGTACTCTCCTTCTGTGTGGTTGCAGGTGTTGAGCCTTAATTCCTGGCCTCACTGCTCAAGTTGCCGCTTCCCAGATTCACTCTCCTAGCCTTGTGGACCCTATTGTACCTATTGATAAACCTATGTATGGAGTCTGTCTCCACTTCTTTCTCAAGTTCATTCCACTTCTCAACCCCCCCAAGATTAAAGAAATACTTCTGACTTCTTTATGATTCATTTGTGTCTTTAACCACCAGCTGTCCCCTTGAGTTCTTATTTCCTGCCTCTCAAACAGCCCTATCAATTCCTTTAAGTATTTTTTTATATTGTGACCATGTCTTCCCTGGTCCTTCTGTCCTCCAGGGTTGTTAGATTCAATTCCTTTAGTCTGTCTCTGTATCTCATACCCTTAACTCTGGAAGTAGTCTCATTGCATACTTTTGCACGTCTTCATTTTCTTAGCCTTCTTCCTCAGGTGTGGGTTCTGTGTTGGTGCTACATACTCCAAGATGGGCTTGACATGTATAAAGGCCCTGGAATGTTTTTTGTTGAGATTTCTGATGGTCCCTCTTGGATATGCCCGGCAAGCATTGTTTGCATAGGTTATTTGGTTGATGTGAGCTTCTTGTGATATAGTAGACACTTTTGAGGTCTGCAGTCTCTGTCACCTGAGTCTATACTCTGTGTCTGTCTTCTAGCCTGTCCCAGTCTTCATAATTTTGCATTTCCTGGGGTTTATATAAATGCATCCACTTATCTGACCAACCTGCAATTTGTCCATATCCTTTTGTTGCCTTTTCTCATTCTCATCTGTTTGTATTCTCATTAGTTTTGCATCATCAGCAAGCAGAGATACAGCTAACTCAGTTCTGACTGGTATGTCTTTTCACCTAAACCAGAAAACACACTGGTGGTCCTTATACTGATATTATGGTACACCACTTTTTACTCTTTCCCTTTCTGAAATCTCTTCCTGGACAATTACTCTGCTTCCTCTCTCTAAGGTATTCTTTGATACTCAGAGTATGTTCTGTTATTCCTTCTTGCTTCTCCAGCATTTGCCTCAGCCTAATGTGAGATACTGTATGAATTACCTTCTTGCAGTCTTAAGAAAATGCAATCCATCCAACCCTCTTTGTCCTGTCACATTTTCATCATTTTGCCATAGAATTCCAAGAGGTTGATAAGACAAGACTTGGTGTCTCTGAACTAATACTCGTTGTTGTTTGTGAAACTGCTTCTCTCCAATGTTCTTACAACTATCCTGACTTTTTTATCCATTACCTTGGTATACATGTAAGTGAAACTGGCTTGTAGTTAAATGGTTCCTTCCTGTCTCTTTTCTTAACCCTTTCAGGGTTTCCGACGTACTAGTACGGCTTACGTGCCAGGGTTTTTGACGTACTAGTACAGCTTATGCGCCAGGGGTTTTGACGTACTAGTACGCATAATATTCTAGCGCCCTCAAATCTAGCAAGAGAAAGCTGGTAGGCCTACATATGAAAGAATCGGTCTGTGTGGTCAGTGTGCACAGTATAAAAAAAATCCTGCAGCACACAGTGCGTAATGAGAAAAAAAAAACTTTGACTGCATTTTTGGTTTAAAACAGCGACTTTGCACTGTATTTTCGTATGGGATTTATGATTGTATTCTAGTTTTCCTGGTCTTATTTTATAGAATGGAAGACATATTACAGAAATTGAGATGATTTTGATTGGTTTCACAATGAAAAGTACCTTGAAATTGAGCTCAAGGTAGGAAAAATGTTCGATTTTTGTCAAGTTCAAAAGTAAACAAATCATGCCACGCGTCCAATACACGTCAACTGGTGAGTCTAATATTCTTTCACAAGTGCGCTGATATTATTTATACCATTCTACACTAATACAGTAGTGTAAATAACAGTAAATCTTCTATTTTTTGTGAGAATAAAAATTCAAAGTGGAAAGCAAAAGAAATGCAAGAGGAGCCTGGGGATGTGACTAATGAACAGAGGAAATGTTATTTTAGTGCCAGGGGAAAGTCTTTCTTGTTTATTCTGGACCCTATTTGGAAATTGGCATCTTTGAATTTGTGTGAAATTGGCAAAATTGCTAAATTCTGACCACTTTATTGGATAGTTGAAATCGGTAAATGGGTGTTTTCTTGTACTCATTCGATAGAAAAATGGAGTTTCTAGCGAAATAGTTATGACTTTTGTCGACTAGTACACTGGGAATTGGCCAAAAATAGGGCTCAGAGTGGGCAAAATCGCCGATGCGTAAACATCATCGAGACCACTAACTTCGCAAGAGCATAATTCCGTAAGTTTTCCATCAAATTTCATTTCCTTTGGTGTCATTGTGATTGGGAAAAGATTCTCTATCTTTTCATAAGTTTTTTTTTTTTTTTTTTTTTTTTATAGAAAAATTATAAATAAATATAGGTATGATATTTGCTGTCTCCCGATGCCTGGCAACTGTCCTGTGTTCATTGATGTCTTGTAGATCATAGTTAGTTCAAACAGTGCTTCTGGTTCCCTCTTGCAGAATCCATGATGACACTCTATAAGGTCCCACGGCTTTTGATGTATCCAGCTTCATCAATTTTTTTTTTTTTTTTTTTTTTTTTTACCTTTACCCCTGTTGTGTGTTAGTGCCCAAATTTCCCTTTTTTGGTACTAGACATCATGTACTCTTTCCTGGGCTTTTTCTGGTGTGCCCCTGTTTTCACTGAGAAGCCCTAAATTAAATCATTTGCTCAGCTCTTTGAAGATTTTCCTTCTCATTATCTGTGAGCTCTCCTACTTCTTTCTTCAGTTGAATTCCATGGTCCTTTACCATTTTTTCTTCTGATGGGGGCTGAGAAGCAGTTTTGGTTTCAAACTTACCCTTTGGGTTTTGCTTTGTCATTCTCTAAGTGTCACTCAGCCTCTCTCTGCATAAATCATTTCTTGCAAATCTGTTCATTTCTTTGTTCTCACCTATGCTTTTCTTTCTATAGTTTTTCCTTACTCTTATGTTTCTCTGTTTTTTGGCCTCTACATCTTTGCTTAAACCCAAGGGCTCTTTTAGTCCTTTCTATCTTTCTTTTTCCCCTGCTTTGTCTAAGTAGGAAGTTTTCCTTTGCCTCCTGGCACTTTGCAACTATGTACTTAATCATCTCATCCACTGACTTTCCCTCCAGTCCCTTTTCCAACTGTATTGTTATTCAGGAATTTCCCCCATTTCTCAAAGGTTCCTTCCTTCTGAAGTCGGGTCTCTTGCACCCTCCACTTGCAGTCTTCTTTTTAAAGTTCCACTTAGGCATATATAAGTTGGAAATTTCTTATATAATTTTTATTAAGCAATGAAAAGTGGTTATAAAAGCTTGTATTGAGTGTTGCTTGGGGCCTGTTGTTTATATTTTGTTAATTGGCTCATAAAATGCAGCAATTTTTTCAGTTTTTTATGGGCCTATTTAAATTTAATCTTTTATTTATGTATTTTTTTTTTAACTCGAAGGCCTTCTCCTGGAAAGGCAGGGTGACCTATTTTATTAATATTCACACAGTCACCATCTTTCCAGAAGTATATTAACATTACAGTCAGATTAAACATCTAACTGCAACATCCCACCCCTCTTTTATATAAACTCTAAACTCAGAGCACACTTCCATTTTGCTATTAGAGTTCTCTCTCAAATACACTAAATTCCTCTTACCCAAAATCTTCTATTGTCATTGTTATTTAGTTTAAAGATTTTTTTATTAAATTTTTGTATTAGCCTTTAACCTTGACTTTTGAAAGCCCCTTTCTGAAACTGTCTTTCTCTGTCGAAAATATTTAAAAAAAAAAATTTTTCTTTTTAAAGACGATATCTTTTTGCGTGCAAATTGACACCAAAAGTAGAAATTTGATCAAAAAAAAGGGTATAAATTTTATATAAAAAATCAGTGCCAGTGAAAGAATTTAGCCCTCCCCAGTTCGTGTATTGAACGTGGGGTTTTGGTGTTTTGTTTACTCTTGAACATTGTAAAAATAAAACTTTTCCGCTATTTGAGCTAAATTTTCGGGTTGTTTTCGTGGTGAAACTAACAAAATGCCACTATTTCTTTTAATTGTTTTTCATTCTATCAAATGAGACCATGAAAATGAAATACAACCATAAATACTATACAAAAAAAACCCCTCAAAGTGGGGCGTTTTAACCCAAAAAGTCTTTTTTTTTTTTCTCATTTGTTTTCGGGCTGCGGGGATTTTTTTTTACAGTGCACGCTGACCACACAGCCCCCTTCTCTCACAGGGGCCTACCGCTTTCCCCTCTTTTTTGAAGCCACTAGAATTTTTGGTATAATAGTCCGAAACATGGTTTGGGAAGACGTATATAGGGCCATACAGTCAAGGGTTTTAAATCTTGTTTGTAGACTGTTATTGACACAGGGTTGTTTCGTAGGTATCTTTTGAACCGGCCCCTCAGATAGGCTGTAACAAAAAATTTTTTGCCTAGACATGAAAGAAGGGGTCTTTTTTAAAAGTGTGCACCTAAAAAAAAAAAAAATGCCCCTGCTGTGCATGTTTGGAAAAAATAAAAATTTCTGACCTAGTGTATTTTAAAAAATAGGTGTTTTCTAGGTGGTTTTTAGGGTTTTAAGTTGATTTTTGGGTATATTTGATTGAATAGACAATTTTTTTGGGTTTTTTAGCCTAAATTAGCTTGAAATTGGCTCAAAAATGCAGAAGTATTCAGTTTTTTTATGATTTTCAGTCTTTTCAGCACTAATTCCCCATATGAAAGAAGTTAAGGCTCAAGGGAGATGTTCATTTGTCTTATTACCTTAAAAAAATGTACTATGAAGTTTTTTTTTAATCGTCAAGGATCTTAGACAGTTTAAGGGGTTTAAATAAGGAAAACAAGGAAAAAACATACAGGGAGTTTAACAAATTTTTATTAAAAAAAAAGTTTACAGTAATGTAAAAAATAAATTCCTGAGGTTAGATAATGTTTTTTTTAGTTTCAATTTTAATTTATTTTGGTTACACGTTTTTTTTTATCTCCTGTAGCCATTCCATCTCCCAGGACCCATTGTTTTTGCATGCATTTTTCTATATTCAGATTCATGTGGAAATCAAATGGAATTTATCTCTTGCCTGATGCATATGGGTTCAGGTGTAGCTCGTAGGGTTTTTTTTAATTTTAGAATTAATTGGGATTATTAGTTCAGAAGTTTTTTAAATGAACAGAGGATATATGAATGGGCTTTTTTAAAGTTCGGGTTTTGAATAGAGGGTGTGTGTTGGCTAAAAGCTAGATTTTAAGATATGGGAACTATAATTGCCCTTTTTTTGTTCGATTTTGGCTGAAGCGGTTTTTAGTGGTTGACCCTGTACACAATAAAAATGGATATGGAGGAAAAAAAATTAGAGATAAGCAAAAATAGTGGTAGGTACACATATCAAAATTCAGGGAAAATGACCCGTTTTTTAATACTTTTGTGGTGAATTTAATTTGCACTCCCTGTGTAAACCTAGAATTGCTTAATGTTTTTAAAGCTTTGTTTTATATTTTTTAGCATTGACCAGTATTTTTTTTATACAGTGGACCCCCGGTTAAGATATTTTTTTATTCCAGAAATATGTTCAGGTGCCATTACTGACTGAATTTGTTCCCATAAGGAATATTGTGAAGTAGATTAGTCCATTTCAGACCCCCAAACTACACGTACAAACGAAACTTAATAAATACACTTACATAATTGGTCGCATTGGGAGGTGATCGTTATGCGGGGGTCCACTGTATTTTGTTAATAATGAAGAGGTCTCATATTTTTACAATATACTGTATATTCAATTTTTGCATCCATAAATTCTTTCATTAAAAACAATAAACCTTTTATAAAGCCAATACTATGTAGTGCAAGTTTGTCTAAACTCCACTGAAAAAGTGATATTTTTTTTACTTGTTGCTTCAAAAACTTGTGATAGCACGCTCCATAAGCATGGAAATCTCAAGTTCTGTACAAAAACCTCGATAGTCTAGACCAGGGGACAGCTTCTCCCTCTTCCACTGAGACCCAAGTTTTTCCTACACTTTCTTCTGGGAATGTCACTTGCCATACTCTATGTTAATCAAATTATCTTTGGGTCTTCTCATCGTCAACTCTCATCACTGCATACATGGCACCCACAGAAGTGCCAAGAAGCAGCAAAATCTCTGATGATATTGAAGAAAGTGGACACTATTTTTTCAAGGTGTTACACATGTGATGCAGACAGCCATCACTTTTAATCTGAGAGAATCTTACCATCCACACAATTAGAGATAAGGAGAAGAAAATAAGTGTGTGCAGTGAATACTATAGATTGTGACTTGGGTAAAAGAATTTCAGAGAGGTCAGTTCTTCAGAGTGGTTAAGCTTTTTTGTACAATTGTCAGCTACTGATAACTTATCCACATCAACAGAAGAACCACAGTCATCCACTTCAGTTCAGTAAGGCCACATTTCATCCCTCTCCACACACTTCTGTGTCAACAGCAGTGGCAACTAGAATGTAAGGTTAAGGTAAACTATAGTAATATGTATTTAGTAGAATATTTCAAAAAAAGTTTTTGGGGCAGATTTGTAGGTGTCGGAACCTAACCTCTTTTTTTCCCATATGTTCTTCACATAATCCTTTAATTTCTGTAAGGTGCCAATTTTCAGGAATGTATCCCTTGAGTTAAGAGAGTGTTTACTATACTGTATATCAGTATTAAGACTTTATTACACTAGTGCTTAGTATAAAAATAGTATGCTTTGGGGTTTTTGAAAACATTTCTGTTTAGTATTTTGTTTTAACCCTTTCACTGTCGAGACCCCTGCTCATAAACTTGCTCTCGTATTGAAGAATTTAAAAAAAAAAAAACTTACGAAATGACAGAGAATCTTTTCCCGGTGGTAATGACACCAAAAAATGCGAAATTTGATGGAAAACTTATGGAATTACGTTCTTGGGGAAGTTAGCAGTCTCAGCGATATTTGCACATCGGCGATTTTGCCAACTTTGAGCCTTATTTTCAACCAATTCCATTGTTCCAGTTGACCGAACTCATAGCTATTTCACTAGCACTCCTTTCATTTTATCGATTTATTACAAGAAACCACCCATTTACCAATTTCAATACCAATAAAGTGATCAGAAATTGGTAATTGGGCCCCCAAATTTTATACACAATTTAAGGACCCAATTTCCAAAATAGGTTCCAGAATTAACAGTGCAAACATTCCTCCACTAAAATAACATTTTCTCTGTTCATTAGTTTACATCTTCAGGCCCCTTATATTACACATGCCCCCCCATATGAATTTTTATTCACGCACAAAAAAACAGAAGATTTACTGTTATGCAGACTACTGCTTGTTTAAAAAAATTAGACCCCCAGTTGTCGTGTATTGAACGCGTGACATGATTTGTTTACTCTTGAACATTGGCAAAAAAATGAACATTCTTTCCCACTTTGAGCTCAATTTTAAGGTACTTTTAGTCTGTAAATCTTCAGAATCATCTCTGGTTCTGTAATATATCTTCCATTCTATCAAATGAGACCAAGAAACGAGAATACAGCTATAAATACCATACAAAAATACACCAAAAAGTCGCTGTTTTAAAACGAAAAACACGGAGTTCTGTTTTTCTTGTTATGCATTGCTTGCTGTAGGATTTTTTTATACTGTGTACACTGACCACTCAGCCCCATTCTCTCTTCTCTCTAGAATTTTGGCGTACTATTATGGGACCGACACTGGCTTGCAAGCCGTAATATTATGGGACCGACAGTGAAAAGGGTAAATTAAAAGTTATAGTCTACTGTTTACAGTCACATGACATTCTGCAGTGCAAGACACACTTGTGGATGTACTAAAAGGAAAACTTGATGATGATGATAATTGGGAGCCTTTAGTTGAGTTAGGCTTGAAAGAGTTTTCAAATTTTCTTTTGATAAAGCTTCACTCACATAATTCAGTACATTGTTATAGAAATTTTGCAGGGATTATGTTTCATTCAGACACTGGAAAACAGTTAATAAGAAAGGACACCACATTAATTAAAACCCACACCTTAAAACTACTGCAGATAGGTAGTTTTTTCTTTTATGCATGTGATTCATGATTCCAGAGAAGGAATGGATTTAACAGTTAAAACAAGAGGGGAGCTATTAGATGGGGAAGCGGAAGCATTATGAAGATGGAAGGGGAAACTTTTGAAGAACTGTAAAATGTTGATGAAGAGAGAGGCAGGCATTGAGCAGAGCAGTATTTAAAATCTTTAAGGAGTGAGGAAGAGCCAGATGGGAGTGTGTGAAAGGTACATGAGGCAGTGGGTAGAAGGAAAGAGGGGTAAAACAGCTTGGATTGATGGGATCAAGACAGAAATGCTAAAAGCGGGTGGGGATATAATTTAGGAATGAATGGTGCATTTGTTTAATTAATGTATGAAAGGGGGGGGAGAAGGTACTTGGGGTTTGGCAGAGAGCATGCATTTTTCCTTTGTATGGGAGGAAATAGGGATAAATGAGAGTAAAAATTATGGGGGAAAAAAAGACTGTTTAGTATACCAGGTTAAGGGGATGGTACTGTTATTATTGAGAAATTAAAGGAAAGACAGGGGGGATTGAAGGGGGAAAAAGATTTTAGGAAGGGTAGGGATTTATAGATCAAGTTTTTACATTGATGCATGTAAGTGAACAATATTTAGAAAAGGTAAAGAAGTTTCAGTTGCATTATAAATTTAGACAAGGCACATGATAAAACAATCAAACAAACGTTATTCCTGTAAATTGGAGTACAGTGTACTATACAATTAGGGTAACTGACATATATAAACTATAGAAAGCTACTTATTATCAAGGCATTTCGGCATAAGGAAGTAATGTGGCAGATGCTGCAAGTGTATGGGATAGGTGGTAGGTTATGAGGATACTGAGGCTCAGGTTAGGGTATGTAAGTGAGAAATACATTATTTTCTAGTAAAAGGAGGTTATAGACGGATGCATGATGTTACCATGGTTGTGTAACTTACTGATAGATGGGGTTGTAAGAGAAATGAATGCAGGGTGTTGGGAAGAGGTGAAGGATTATAAGATAAAAGAATCTGATACAAAAGTGGGAGTTTGTCGTAGTTGCTTTTTGCATATGACACTGCTTTTGGAAGATTCTGAAGAGAAGTAAGGGTTGGTAGATGAATTTGGAAGGGTATATAAAAGAAAGAAATTATAAGTGAACATTGGAAAGAACAAGTGATGAGAGTAACAAAAAATGTAGAAAATGAAAGATTGCAGTCAGATTGGATGGAGGGAGTATGGATGAAGTGAATGTTTTCAGATATTTGGGAGTGATCTTGTGGCAGACAGGTTATGAAAGAAAATGAACAGTTAATTGAGGAGGAGAAAAAGGTGGGTGGCACATTGAGGCATCTATGGAGACAAAAATGTTATCCAAGACAAAAAAGGGGAAATGTATGAGAGTATAATGGTACCAATGCTCATATAATGGGTGTAAATGCATGAGTTTTAAATGTTGAAACCGAGGTGAGGTGGAGTTTAGAGGCAGTGGAATTGTCATGTTGGGGGTTATATTTAGAGTGAAAATTATGCAAAGAATTCGTAGTTCATAGATTAGGAGGTGGGATTACTAAAAGTATTACCAGAGGGTTTGAAAAGGGGGTTTTTTTTGAAGGGGTTTTGGGGCAGTTAGAGAAAATGGAGCAAAATAGGATGATTTGGAGGATTATAAACCTGTAGTAAAGAGGAGGGGAAGGGATTATCCTAGGAAAGGTTAGAGGGAATCTATCTGGGGAGGGTTTTGGGGTCAACGCCCCCGTGGCCCGGTCTGAGACCAGGCCCCATGAGAAAGTAATGGAGGCTTTGTATGCGAGAGGCTTGGACATTCAATAGGCAAAATGTGTGTTAAGATAGGGGTGAGTGGAGATAAGTGGTTTTTATGACCTGACAAGCTGTTAGAGTGAGCAAGGTACATTTATGAAGGATTCAGAGAAATAGTTAACCAGACTTGAGTCCTGGGGTGGGGAAAATACAGTGCCTGCATTCAGAAGGGTTGGGGCTGAGTATATTTGCAGTTTGGAGGGGCATCTGAACTGTAATGTTGGTGCATCTTTGGGAAGAGTTTTATGGTGAAGGTGTTATTTTTGTTCTTGTCACCCTACCTCAATGGGAGACAGCTGATGTTTTTAAAAAAAATAGAGTGGGTTACAGTGCTGTACACCCTCCTGGTGATTTTTTTTTTTTTTTTTTTTTTTTTACTAAAAATTTCTGTTAGTGTAAAAAAACTGGCATAGTGTTTTCAGTGCTTTGATGCTGGAGCTTTTGTACCAGTTTATTATCAAATGTTGTTTTTCCCACCACTTCCTTTATGACTCTGTATCTGTGATTTGGGGAACCTTAATCTTAAAGGGTTAAAAAGTATAACTTTCCTCGCGCGCCCCGAATATTTTGTTTTTTTTTTTTTTTTTTTTTTTTTTTTTTTTTTAAAAAAAACAGTAATTTTTTTAAGGGATTTTAGAATAAACAAAATTTTTTGGGGTCAGTACTTACGAGAATGAGGCCGAAGAATTTTGGCACTGGAGCTCTATGACAGCAATTTGAGTCCTGCGTTTGCAGAAGTGCCCCCGTTTTAACCTTTTTTTCTATTTTTTCATATTTTTTTATGTATTTTTTTATGTTCTGAAAATTTAAAATTTGTATAGTTCTTGTTATTTTTTAACCAATCTTTTTTTGACATAGTATTGGGGACTGAAAATTTTACTAAATTTTCAAACACCTGATAGGTGGACATTTACCTGCCTTTTCCATATACATTTTTTTGGGGGGAAGGCCCCACTTGTTGAAAAAAAAAAAAATTTTTTGTCCCCGCAATGTTTTGGGTTGTGGAAGTATATAATAACAATGAGAAGGGGAGGAGGAGGAGGGAAAAATGAAGAGGAGGAGGGGGAAGAGAAAGGGAGAAGGAGAAGAGGGGGAGAAGGAGGGGGAGAAGAAAAAGAAGAAGAAGAAGAAGAAGAAGAAAAGAAGAGAGGGGAGGAGAAAAAGAAGGTAATACCTAATAATAATAAAAAAAGGTAATAATAAGTTCCCTTTAAGCATGAAAAACAAAATCCACCCGACAGTGACTGATAAAATGAGATAACAACTGATAAGAGCTGACGTTTTATAGCATACGGGGGGGGGGGGGTGCAGTGTAAGAAAAATTAGAGGTGATATTCAACCCCGGATTCCAAAGGGCCTGTTACCCCGGGGGAATGGGAGCAAAATAAACACAGCAGAAAAAGTTTGATTATTTTTCCTTCACCAATTTTAACAAAATATGTACACTATGTACATGATAAGTATAGTGAACCCCACGGAAAGAAAGGCAGAAATAAAGCCACAAGATAGCAGACCGTGCTTCAACCAGCTCTAGAATGGGAATGACAAGGGGCAGAAGGAGAGGGGTCCCCAATAACTCTGCGATCCCAAAAACCATCTTCTTTTTGGCTGAACCTGGTCATAGTTGAACGCGGGGGCCCCTCATAAAACTCTTAGAAACCCTGGTTCGCTGGTTGGGGGAGTACCCGAAAATGAGGGTGTGTACATGCGCCAAAAGGGTTAGTTCTTTGATGCCACAGGGATTTTTGATAGATCCCCCCTCACTTTTTTTTTGTGGTACACAAACATGTCTGTTCTTTTTTCTGTCTGTCAAGCTCCCTGTTATCTGTCTATCCATCTCTCGGGTCTCAGAGAGAGCCACAAGACTGCGGGTCATACGTTTTCACATTTGAAGCAGAGTATAGCACCTTGTCGGGATTTTTTGGGTTATCCTAGGTAATTTACACTATGTATAAGGGACCCTTTGCCAAACGTGGCATCGATTAACGATAATCTGACTCGCGTACATTTTAACGCAAAAAATTTTGCCTCAACAGCACAAAAAAACTTGACCAAAAATTTTCGTTCCATCTGAGACCGTCCCTTTGGCCCGGTTTAAAACCAGCCCGCCCTGCGGTCGCTTCCAAGATACAACGGAACTTTTAATTATCACAGCCTTTTTTTTTTTTATTGCACCTGCAAAATAAATCACCATGGGCCCCCAAAAAAGCTTTAGTGCCAACCCCACAGCAAAAGGGTGGAAAATTTCATGGATATGAAAAAAGAGATCATTGCTAAGTATGAAAGGGATGCTGTCTCCCAGCTGGCCAGGTTGCACACAAAACCCCCAAACAACCCCTCGTACTATTGTGGGGAAGAAAACGGGCCCAATCAAGGAAGCTGTTCTTCCAAAGGGGGCAACTAATTTTCGAAACTGAGATCGCAAGTACTCGAAGTGTTTAGAGCTGTTATTGGTGGGAAAACGAAAAAAAAAGAAAACGGGGATAGCTCTCTCAAGCGATCTATGTAAAAAGGTAGGAAGTTGCATGACATTTAAATTAAAAAAATGCCAGCAACTGTGGTGATGTGATAATTTTAAAGGCCAGCAAAGGTTTGGTTGGAATTTAAAGGGAAGAACCCTGGAAAAGATTGCCACCCAATCCTTGGGGGGATTCCCCTTCTAAACACTAAAACCACCACACTCCCCTCCCCCATCCCCTCAATCAAAGATTTCAATAAAGGTAAGGGCATGTAATATGCATGTCTTCAGTTTGTGTGTAAAAAAATTTTTTTGTGGAAAAAAAACAATTTTTTTTTCATATTTTGGGGGTGTCCTACACGGTTTAAATTTTGATTTCCTTTATTTCTTAGGGGGAAAATTTAATTTGAAAACGATGAGTTTCCAGGAACGGATTAAATAGCGTTGAAAAGGGCACTGTACTTGTATTTATGTGTCCCCTGTGGAACAGAGATGACAATAGAAAGAGGACAGATTAAAAGAGATACAGGGGTAGAAAAAGACAATGGCAGGCAGGGGTAGAAAGATAGACAAAACACACAGTAAAAAAGAGGAAGACAGAGATAAGATAGTGGGTGGATAAGATAGACAGACCCTAAGGCGCTCAATTTTTAAATGGCGCTCCCACAAGGTTGGGTTTTTCCCACATTTTTTTTTTTAAAACCACCAACCGAGTTTAAGACCCATTCTATGCTGACAAGGGTCTCACCCCCTCATGCCAAATTTTTAAGGAGGAAAAATAAAACGTATACAGTGGGCCCCCCCTAACGATCACCTCCAATGCGACCTTATGTATGTTTTTTGTAATGCGTTTGTACGTGTTTTTTTGGGGATCTGAAATGGACTAATCTAAAATTCCAAATTCTTTGGGAACAAATTCGGTCAGTACAGCACCAAAATACTTCTGGAGAGAAAAATATCGTTAACCGGGGGGTCCCCTGTATATAGTTTTGGGGCCTAGCGTAAAACATATACTATTACGTTTGGCGTTTAAGGGTTAATATCACTGACCTAACTTCATTTGAAATACTCTCTTTTCCTTACAAAAACCTTTCAGTTTGTTTTGTAACTGCCAAAAAGCTTGTATTTTTTACTAGTGGGTAATGACCCCCCACATACATTATTTGACTTGTAGATTTCTAAATCCTTTTTTACTTTTTTGTATGTCCTAGATTCTTGCTTTTTTCCTCTTTGTAATTTGTTTCCGTAGCACATTTAGACTATTTTTTTTTTGTTTGTTTCACCCCAGTATGCCACTTTTTGTGGTAAATATTAATTCCTAAATATACTTGTACTTGAGCAAAATATTATGTTGTTTGTTAATCTAATTTTAACATTTTTTAAATTTTTTTTTTTCTCTTTCTCTCTATCTCTTTCTTTTTCTCTTTTTCTATCCTTTTTTCTCTTGGCTTCACTCTCTCTTCTCTTTGTTTCCCTTATTCTTCTTTTTTTTTTTTTCCCTTTTTTTTTTGTTTTTTCTTCTTCTCTTCTCTTCTCTTTTCTTTCTTTTCTTTCTCTCTCTTCTTCTCTCTCTTTTTCTCTCTCTTCTTCTCTTATTTCCTTTCTTCTTTTTCCCTATATATATTATAATATATATAAATTTATTATTATATATATATATATATATAAAATATATATTATATTTATATTTATATTTATATTTATAAATTTATTTTTTTTTTTTAACCCCCATGATTTGTTTCTTTGGGTACATACATTTTGTTTTGCTTTTTTTAAAAACTTATTCCTAGTGTTGCGCCTGAATTTTTAAATTGTTTATTTAACTTCTAGCTACATTTTTTCCCCCTGGTTCCCCTGTGCTGTAAATCAGAGGGGATTTCCCCCCTCCTTCCCAAAAGCACCTGTACAGTGAGCTACCCTCCACCTTTCCAGCCCGGGCCTTTTTCAGGGAGCACTTTTCAAAATTTGCCTCCCTTTTCATCTTTAAACCTTTACTTGTTCATTTTACTTCAGGCTTTATAAATTTTCCTTTTTTATAGAGAGCTTTTAATAAGGGTAACAAAACATTTTTGTAATTTTTAATTAATTTTTTTGAGCAGTTGCATTACAGATCTAATAAAGGGAAACACCCCTACTGAACTTCAAAATTGTCGCCACTAAAATTAAAACTTTCACGTATATGTTTGGGGGGAAAACTCCTTTCACTTGATTATTATTAACGGTAATACAACATGAAATGGTCAATGACTTACTTCCCCAAAATCTTCCAGGGAAAAGTGTGCATAGCTGATTACTACCTAGGAAAATTTTTTTGGGAAAAAAATTTCACTTTTTTGAGCTGCATAGGGTAAGAGTGATCTATTTACCCCTTTAGGTGCATACATGTAACATTTTCTGTAATGTCAAGTCACTTTTTTTTTTTTTTTTTTTTTATCCCCCCCTGCCCCCACCCTTTAAAACGTTTTCTATATAATGTCGTTTTTTTTTTAATTTTGGCATCTTATCATGCTTTTGTTATTTTGTTTCACCCAATATTATTTGGAATAAAAATGATAGGTGATAACCTTAAATTTATAGTAATGTATAATTATACAAATTTAATTGTGCCAAAAGGGGACACCCCCCCATGGTCATGGGCAATCATGAGTTACTGAGACAGCTCGCTTTTTCCCCCTTTCTATAGTCCCACACTTTTTTTAACAATCCAAATGGGAATTAAAACTTAGAAAGAAAAAAAAAAATAAAAAAAAAATCCAACCCAATAAATTTTTTTTTAATTTCCATAACTTTTTAATTCTCCAGAGGAGTACAACAGAATTCTTCCCCCGTAAACCTGAGTCGTAAAAGGCGACTAAAAAGCGGGAGCAAGGGGGGTAACCCCCTCCTGTTTTAAAAAAAAATTATAAATTTAAAAAAGGAAAAAAATTTCGTTTTTCTTTTGGCACCCCCCCTCGTGGGATACGGCGGTGCGTTAAAAAAAAAAGAAATTTATATTTCAGAAAACAATAAAAAAAAAATACAATACAATGAATTTTAACTTACAGAAAAATAGCTCAAAAATCTGGCAAATTTTGGATAAGTTCATTTTGCACCCTGTTTTTCAAAAAATTTTTTAAATCTTTTTTCAAAAAAAGTTTTTAATGATGTGGGCACATAACAAAATGAAAAGCTCTGTTCCACAAGGCACAGTACTCGCCCCCATCCTGTTTCTCATCCTCATATCAGACATAGAGATGTAATCCACAGCATCGTGTCATCCTTTGCAGATGATACTAGGATCTGCATGAGACTATCATCTATTGAGGACGTGGTAATCTCCAAGAAGACATAAACCAAGTTTTCCAATGGGCAGTGGAAAACAGTATGATCTTCAATGAGGACAAATTCCAACTACTCCATTATGGAAAGCTGGGGGAGATAATAACCAGAACAGAGTATACAACAAACTCTGATCATACAATAGAGCAGAAAAATAATGTGAGGGCCTGGGAGTGGTAATGTCTGAGGATCTCACTTTCAAGGATTACAACAGTGCCACGATCACAGTTGCAATGAAAATGATAGTATGCATAATGAGAACATTCAAAACAAGAGATGCTAAGCCAATGATGATCCTTTTCAAGTCACTTGTTCTCTCTAGGCTGGAATACTGCTGTACATAAACATCTCTGTTCAAAGCAGGTGAAATTGCAGATCTAGAGAGTGTACAGAGAACCTTTACTGCACATATAAGTTCCATCAAACACCTCAACTACTGGGAACGCCTGGAAGCACTTGACTTGTACTCGCTGGAATTCGGCAAGAGGATTCATAATTTCACATTTGGAAAATTTTAGAAGGAAGGGCCCCCAAATATGTCTGTGGGTTTTCGATGCGGGGATGGGGTGAATACTCACGTAGGCTGGTAGTACGTATAATAAAAACAAAAAGTATGGGAAGGCACCAACGCCGACCTGCCTCTTCTGCCCCCTATTTGACTGACCCATGAGTCCCAGGGTGAGGGTGTTTAAAATCCGCTATGGTCAGAGAAAATTTGAATCAGTCAGTGTTCACGAAAGGACGGTTGGTAGTGAGTCTTATGGTAACTGGTTACGGGAAAATGGTTACAGGAACTGGTACTACTACTAGAGCTCGGCGACGTAAGTTTGTCTCCGACATAAAAATACAAACTTAGGACGGCAGGTGTAGGTTTGGGGTGTTTCTATACAATGTCAAAGTACACAACAATTGAAAAAATTATAACATCATAAGTAAAATTTTGGAAGGGAAAATTTTTACGTAACTAAAAACTGTATGAATTACAGGGTTAATATAGCCAATCAACAAAATGAGACTAACTTTGGGGTTTTACACAAATAGAATTTAAAAAAAAAAATTTGATCGCGATCTGTTTTATTGATCTACGGATTTGAGGAAGGAAATATACAAGAAAAAGTTTTTAAACGAAAGGAGATTCGGTGCACTAAATCTAAATTTTAAACCTAAGAATTCGGAGAGAACGTGAACCAAAAAAAAAATTCTTGAATCTGATAAGGTTGTACTGAAATTTTTATCTATACAGGTTATTTACATTTATCCCAACTCTCTGGGTGAGATTGCTTGCAGAATGGAGTCATCTCGGGAGGATCAAACCTGTGCACTGGCAATCATGCTGTTTTTGAGGAAAATCTAAAATTTGGTGTTACAAATGATACTTGGGATTTCTCAATACTGTCGTGTAGTGGGGGAATAACGACTTTTCGGGGTTTGATTGTTATGGTATCAGAGGTAGAGGGGTACAGGATCAGGGGGTTTTGTGGGAGTCGTCACATTAGTCTGGGTTGGAACTCATTTATACATACTAAACTTTTTATGATCTAAATGCGATTCTTTTTATGCCAGTATAATTTCTCTAACCTTATACTTTTCCCGTATATGTTCAACTACCGTAGGACCAACAAATTTTGTCAAGTTAGTTTTTGCAGAGTTTTTTTAAAAAGTTGTCGCATAACTCAACTTACTTTGATTTTGGATGGCTTTGCTCGAGTGTTTGCGCTTTGTAAATTTGCTGTTATTTTGAAGTGTTTCAGGGGTTCTTCTAAAAACAGTTTGAGCAAAAAACTGGTACAGGTATGAAACATCAGGGTTGAAATTTGGTTTAGTTAAAAATTAAAAATCATGGGAAAAAACGTTTTTACAATAAAATGCATAATGGGAGGTCATATGAAACATTTAAGCAGAATTTATAGCCATGAAATTTCGGTATAACTTCATCCCAAGTTTCCTTTTGGGTTTTGATAGTGGCTCTCAAAATCAAAGTCTTTCTTATTGGTTCGTTCCACAAACCCCATGTGGGGGATGTGAGGCAATGGTGGATTTAGGATCTTGTAAAGGTGCATAATTTTCAAGAATCTCTTACAGAATTCACCCCCCATTATCTGTTTGGGGGCTTAGGGGTGGTATCCCGAAGATAAGCGTTTTTTTTTAAACGCTTTAGTACTGTTCGGAGTCTTATCTGCAATAGGAATAACTCAAAATATCTGGTGAAATGGTCTACCATAACCTGTGTTTGTTGCCCTGGAGGGGGGAAAATTGGAAATTAGTTAACAAAAACTAGCGCAACTCTTTCCCCGGTTGTGTAGTTGGTTTCACTTGGTTGGATTAGGGCCCTTAGCATTACCCTTTTTTGTTGCATGCAGACCTAATTTCTAAATACTAGAAAATTTCAGTTTCCTCGAGGCCAAAAGTATTTCAATCTGGGTTTTTTTACTGAACGATCCCTACCCGGGTGCGCAAAACCCGGTACATCGTTGAACTGCTGTAAGGTAATTTATAGTGATGTGGAATTATAATGGGAAACTTTTGCTAGGAGTACCCAATCGGCTGTTCGATCAGTAATTCTTGGTTCATGAAAAGTCACTGTGGGTGCGGTGGCTTCACGTAGAATAAAATCTTCCCGGAGCAGGAATCGAAAACCCCAGACCGATGGGATCTGTTCGTTTGGGTTCTTTCATTTCAGCACTAAATGGAGGGGTTTCAGTTATACTAAAAGTCGCGATAAGCCATCTGCGACTCATTTGACTTGCCAGGTAAGGTTCAAAAGGGGGGATTGAACCTTTTGGGTAGTAAGGTCCATCTGGCTAACTTCAGTAGGTTGTTTGTTCTGGAAAAAAAGGTATCAGTGGAGCGTGGTCTGCAAGACATGAACAGAGACTGATAAATAAGTCTCGGAAGTGCTTTAACCCCCTTTTACTGTCCGGCCGTAATATCGTTTGGAGGGGACCGGTTTTACGTTATATACTCATAAATTCTGCGGCTTCAAATCAGGCAGGAGAAAAAAAAGCTAGGTAAACACCCCCAATTTTGGAGAAAAGGGGCTGTGTGGTAGTGGCACCACTTAAAAAAAAACCCGGAGCACGCAGTGCATAAAGAGAAAAAAAAAAACTCCGACGTTTTTTTTAATTAAAAAGCCGACTTTTGGGTCTTTTTGATGTATTTTGGTTTATTCTGTTTTCTTGGTCTTTTGATAGAATGGAAAAATTATTATAGAAAGGAGGGATTTTGATTAATTTTACTATAAAAAGAAAACTGGAAATGGAGCACAAAGTACAGGAAATGTTTGTTTTTTTCCGATGTTAAATGAACAAATGATGTCATTGTCCAATTTAAAAGTCCAAATGCCTTCTGATACGCAAGTCATGAAGGGTTGGGGTTAAATTTTTAAATTATTTCAGTATTGCGAGTCTGCATAACAGTAAATTTTATTTTTTGTTTGAAAAAAATTTCAAAATAAAAAACAAAAGTAATATCACGGGCCCCGGGGCATGATGATGAACAAAGAAAAATGTTATTTTTGAGCCAGGGAAAGTTTCTTTTTTCATTCTGGACCCTTTTTTTTGAAATTGTCGTATTTTTTAATTTTCGTGAAAATTTTTGGCCAAAATTTCAAATTTCTGACCATGTTATTGGGTAGTTGAAATCGGTTTTAAACGGCGTTTTTGAAATCAATCGATTAGAAAAAAAAGGTTCTGAAGAATAGTTTTGAGTTTTGGGTTTACTGGAATAACGGAAAATTTGCGAAAAAAGGGCTCAAAGTGGGGAAATTGCCGATTTTTAAATATCGCCCAAAATCGCTAAAAATTCGCGGAGGGGTAATTCCTCAGTTTTCCTCAAATTTTTTGTTTTTTTTTTGGGGGCTTTTTCAAAACGGGAAAAAATTCCTTTTTTTTCTAAAAAAAAATAATTTTTTTTTTTTTGAATATTTTGCGAACCGAAAAAACTTAGGTTTGGCCCCTTTGAAGTCCAAAAATTAAAGACCATCTATTGTAAGCTTCTTGCTCATTACTGTATAATTAGTTTAGCCTTCGTAAGGACTCGGCTTGCAAATGCAACTGCATTTTACTTGCCATCGTCTTTGAGTGTAAAGGACCTTGCCAATTGAACAGATTAGTTGTCAGATCTAGGGGGTTTGAAAAACTGGAAATTTCAAATTTGGAGCAAGATTGTTAGCTTTTTCTTTGAAAGTTTGCGATTTGCTCTTTCTTGAAGGAAGGTCCAAAACAAAAGGAGCATCTTTCTTTCTTAAGAAACTAGATTAGAGGAAGCAGCTTTATGGAAGAAAATTTGGGCAATGATAGATATTTAAAAACCTGAATAGGAACACAAAGGATCTCACAATACTGCTATCAGCAGGTAGTTTTGGGTGGTTGGAAATATTTAGTACTGAGTTTCTTTAACTTTGGTCAGTAAAATAATCCCCTACTAGGAGTGGACTTTTGTGCACCAAGAAACCTTAATTTCTGTTCTGAAAAATTGAACATTTAGGAATGAAAAATGGAACATTTAGACAGTTGATTTCTTTTTTAATTTGGCTTCTTCAGATATATAGTACTACTTCAAGTCTTTTCAGTGTGTTTCCAGTCTTTAGACCATGACGATTACAATCATCAAGTACTCCATAGGCTGAATTACACTTGAGACCTCTAAAGATATTTTGTCATTGAGCCTTGAGAACGTGATAGGGAGGATTGTAATCCAATCGCCATAATGAGGAAGTGATAATGGTCCTGTAGGTGGTGGAGTAGATTGCAGTTAGTCTTGGCTGTCCTCATGAAGAGGGTCTCTTGCCAAAAACATTTGTAAACAAATCCAGGGTTTGGAAAAGACTTTGTTATCTCCGATGTTAAGTAAAAGATCACCTGTAATGGGAGTGGATAAGCGATATGGAATTGTGTTTACGCAATTTAACTTCATAAAGTCAATCTTGGGCGCCATAGTACCATCTTTCTTAGGTACTAGGATCAAGGCGAGATTCCAAGGTCGAATCTGCTAAGGTGCAATAAACATCCATCATCAAGCATTTGATTTGATCAATTTCCTTCTGACGACAGCTTAACTTGTGAATGTGGATTCTGTAAGCAGAATGTATATAGATTGGTCTACTGTACCCAGGTTAAAGTGGAATAAGATGGGACATTAAGCTTTTTTTTAGTCTTTCAAACCATTCTTCTAACTGGTAAGTTAAGGCATTGGCCTGTTTCGTCGTTTGTTCATTCAGAGTATGTCATAACAAACGCCTTGACTTCAATTGGGATGTAGTGGGAGATATGGTCTTTATACTCAACTGTGGAACTGTTGTGATCCAGTGAAGTGGATGAGGTCCTACCTGGGTAAGGGAAATTAGAAATTAGCACCGACCCTATCGGTAAGGTGCAAATCTCCTATAACTGAAATGGGTTAAGGATAGTGAAAACAAGGTCAACAAGTTTGGTATTGGATCTGAGACGAACACTTTGTGACCAGAAAGTGTTAGATAGGAAGAAATGGATCTTACTATCTCTTTTTACAAAAACATCGTAAGGTGGCGTTTTTCAAACATATAGACACTTTACTGTGCAGGAATCACTGTAAACTAGGATGTTATCACCATCTGGAACACTAGGAACAACAACTGACAATCTAGTGAGGGCAATACGCTGCCGGACAGAAAAGTTCTTTCTGCAGTCGGCATGTGATCATCAAACAAGAGATGGCAGTATAGTTGAAAGTATGCGTTTTCCGACAAGGCGGATACCTATGGAGAAACTCTACTGGAACTAGCTGACATTGGCAGGGATTAGGCTCAGCACTATAGGTAGTCAGAGCGTACTCGGTCACTTGAAGTAACTGGACACTATCTTGCATCTAGTCTGAAGTGGCGGAACACAGACAGGAGTGACAGGATCATCATCATCCGTGACTGACCCGCTTGGTGTACGCTACTGGAAAATTGCAATGGCCTGTAAGGACTCTTAATTTTGAATTGTGTACTCTCTGCTGGCAGTATGGAAGATTCTCGGATCCAAGCTTTTCCAAGCTGGTAACCCCAATATGGTACGATCAAAGTCATCAATTTGGGCACATGCCATCGATAAGGGTCGAGCACAATGCGTAAGTCTCGCTTGTGAAGCAAACCTAGTAGAAGGTCACCAGGGGAAAAGTAATGCTGGTTCGACAACAAGGAAGGAAAGCAGTGAAGTTCTTACCTTCGGATAGAAATAGTGAGGGATTAGTCCGACCTAGCGGTCACGCAGGTGAGAACCCAGCTACTCCACTAAGGGAGGACACATGAGTCGCGTCTACGACGGCAGGACATGTCGTAATGCTTATCCCTAAACAAACTAGACTGATAATATTGACTTGTCGCACCAGTAGTCCATGATCACAAATGAACAGGCGCTTCCATGAAAATCTGATGCTTGCAATATAGGGGGCCTTGGTTGCATTGGAGTAGTATGTGCAAAACAAAAAGGCTGGATTGTCCATCAGCAATGATTTGTTCCACTTCATCCCCAAAATCATCTACCATCAGAGGGACATGTGAAGCAACATTGCAGCAGGATTGTCTAATTCTAGACAGACTGCTTATGGCGTTCAAAGAAATTGTTTAACGAGGAGATGGTGATACTCATTATAACCTACTGTCACCATGGGACGGTATGACTGGGGGCCGCTCGAATTCCCCGAATTGGAAGAATGTGCCTGGTTTGGTTATTTTGAGAACACACGATGTCTGTTTCCTCTACGGGTTACTGCGGGATGGAACGGGCCCACGGGAATGACAGAGAGTACTGAAGGTTGTAGAGTGTATTGCACTCTGATTGTGTCATGTCCATGTCTTTCTATGCTAAGTACAGTAGGAAAGATCTGTCTGGTACTCATCATTCAGCATGGGACCCTCTTAGGGTGACTTATCAGGACAACTATTGCCAATATGGCCCTCGGAAGCCACAGGTGTAACAGTCCGCTGACTACGGTACTGAATGTATGTTACTTTGTTTACTATGAGGTTTATAATGACTTGTACAATGGGTCGCTTGCGTGATCGCATGAGATGGTTGACGACCCCAATTTGTCGCCTGTGGCCAAAAAGAGGTGGTGCAGTCTGAGGCATAGGTGAGAAATTACTTTACTTTTGATACTTGGGATAAAGTTTCCCTGGGGGAACAAAGGAACGTACAATGATTTAGGGCTGTAAAAGGTGGTTCATCGTCACAGTTGGCGGGATTAGCCTCATAAGAAAACACGGAAGAGCCGGGAATTGTTCATTGATTGCCTCCAAAAAGATGATATTTTAGCAAATGATGCTGTGGTTTGGTTATCCATCATCAGGGACAAAAGCTCGAGGACTGGGACAGCATGAATAATAAATTGATGATAAAAGTTTGTTAATCTAACGCAAATGCACTCAACGATTACATATTTGTCTTGGGTGTAGCATTCAATAGTTCCACTATAAGAACGTCATAATGGTTTTTCAGCTGTTTTTACTAGTATGAGGAAAAGCAACGAATCGTGCCTCATATTGTGACCACTTAGGAAGATTCCTGAAGTCTCGCATATCAAGGGAGATCAACAACAGTAGAACAAGAGCAGGGGAATCGCTGAAGAGCTCTTTCTTTGCAAGTCTATAAGACTTTCCTCTGAAGGAGGACCTTCAACTAGTGCATTAACTAGGAGGAACGAATGGCAGTAAAAACCTTGCTGCAAGGACTATGTACATGGCATTGAATAATGGTAACGCATCAAGGGAATCACTGAGGTTTAAAAAAATGTAGTGTCTAAGGGTATGGGTCGGGGGTTGTCAAGTCAATAAGGAAACTGTGAGGAAATGATGACAGGAGCAGGCAGTAGCATGAGAGATATGAGTGTCGACATTCACTAAAGTTTCACTGGCGGTATGTGAGACATAAATGGCAAAGAAGTTGCACGAGAACAAATAAGGCAAAAAAAATAATGAACAATATAAAAATGGATATAAATGTTTTCTAAAATTAAAATTAAAGAGATGCAACTAATTCTGCAGAAGTAATAAAAAAAATGTCTAAGATACACTTGCAAGAAGAAGGACAAAAATCATGTTAAAGGATGCTGGACAAGATAAAAAAATTACATTTACATTTACAAGTTATAAAAAATATAACTGGAGACTGAATTAAATGCAAATGAGCTCTGTTGTTACTCTTGCTAATAAAGGAATTAAACGAAAATTGTTTTAATTCAATATAATAATGTATAAAATAAAGTCACCTAAATTGTAATGCAAACGAGAGAGGAAAGAGATAACTGGGGGGGAAATTTAAATAATTTTCTAAGTTTGAATAAACAAATTTAAAATATTATACAAAAGACAACATGAGGAAAAAAAAAAAAATAATAAAATGGAAAAAAACAAGACTCAAAAATAATGAATGAAGAATATTAATGTCAAATAAAGAAAATAATTCACTGCCGAACAACGTGCAAAAAAATAAGGTGTAGAAATAATCAATTGCAGTAATTAAAGTTACACTGGGAAATGTTGGTTAAATATAATTAAAATAAAAATATGAAGGAGAAAAACTGATTGGAACACTTTAAATTATTATTTGTAAAATTAGACAAAACTAATTTACTCAACAGAGTAAAGAAAACACTTTACGTTAAAAAGAATTTGAAATTACACTAAGAGTGAATTTGTTCAAAGATTATGAAAAAATATGAATAAATAAATATAATAACAAAGAAGAACAAACTGGGAATGTGTAACACTTAAAAGTGGCGGGGCACCAACCAACACTTAAAGTGGCGGGGCACACACAATATATTCACCTTGTTCACTTTTTTAGTGTATTCTTACAACAAAAATCTTGATGTGACTGATACGACAAAAAATTGCTGGCAAAAAAATAATGGTACACAAGTCTGCGGAGAAGGGAAAAAGATCAGAGAGAATGAGACACTGCTGGTTTTGTACGAATATAAAAGGCACACATAGAAATAAATGGATTATTTTGGAGTATTATTACGTCAAAATACTGGAGAATACCAATGCCGAAAGAAAAGAATACAAGATAAATAAAAAAATAAAAATAAAATTAATTATTACACACAGGAGTGACCTGACTGGTACACTACACAATAATACTTATTACTGACATAGAAGTAGCATAAAAAAATAAAAAAACAGATTAAAAATTATGAGATGAGCGATAACACTGAAAAAATATTGCATAAATAATGAGTCAAAGAAAACACTGAGTCTACACTGAAACACAATGTTTAGATTTAACAAGAAATCACTGTAAATGTCTCACACACGCAAATGTCTTTAAATGCAAGAGAAAAAAAGTCTATAACAGAAAAATTATCCACCTGGTAGTCGGGGAGTAGTAGACGGGATGAATAGTGATGAGGAGGTAAGGTTTGTCCTGCGGGTGGGTCGTGTGATTACGCCTCTTCACTAACACGCCGTTTTCGGTAAAGAAAATGCCTCTTTCTCGGGTTGTGAAATCTCATATATCTGGCTTTTTATCGTTGGCGCAGATACAATTCTCTTGACCAATTATGTGAGCCCCAAAATTCTGTAATAGGAAACCCGGGTAAACAAGGTTTGCAAACAGCCAAGGTAGGTGAGGGAGTGTGATGTGGCAGGTGGGTTGATATGGGACGGCAGGGAGCGTTAAAGGAAGCGTATACACGTCGCTGGTTGCTAACTGCACACACTCCGCTCACTACCACCGAAGGTGGCTTATCTAGGCCACTTTATGCCACAGGGATGGTGAAATGATGACAACTATTAACCCCTTAAACTGTCCAAACATTGATCTACATTCTCTCGCATAGCGCTTCAAAACTTCAAACATAGGATCTAGTTTTTTTTTTTTACATTCTTTTTGTGAAGATAAATCAAGGTCAGAGCACTACGCTCACAAACGTTAGATATATGTGTTGTGACAGGTTTTAAGGGTTAAAATTAACCTCTACATCGTTTACAAAGTGGGAGGAGCTATAGGATTAGTGGGGAGGAGGCCAGCACAAGGAGCATTCAGTTCTGGTGAGTCATCATGTGTGGCGTAGGTTGCTATCTTGTAGGGCAATAATTTATAATGCTGTAATTTCACTAATATTAGTAAGTAAGGTTGTTTAGCTATCTCATTTTTTTTTCCAAACTGATACTAAGAAACACAATAAATGACCATTGAACTGTAATAAGATGGCCGAAATGATAGTATATGGCCAATTATTATGTGCAGTGGGGTTAAGATCATAAGATAGATGCATTCTCTCGTTTGTACCTTGGTCTATAACGGAAAGAAGATGGTGTTTACATCAGTCAGGGCAAAACACTCCTACTTCACTCTTTTCATAAGAAAAAAATGCAAAAAATTGCGCAATTTTTCTGTTTTTTTTTTCTGAGCTATATGCTTGCTCTATTAAGAAAAGATTAAACTCATTGACAAGAGTTATGGCAATGGTACTAATAATTTATAATACTCAATATAATATATATCGCTCTGTAGCACTTTAAAATTTCTTTCGTATTTTGTTTAGAGTTTGGTAGCTGATATTTAAAACACCCAGAGCAGGTTATTATTAAGTATTATTATTTTTATTACCCCATCGTCATACCTTGTTCAACTGAGTTTAATCATTTTCTTAAGCTGCATGATAACACTGAGAATTGTTTAACACACAGACGCACACACCAGCTAACCCCTTTACTGTGAACTTCTTTTGTACTTCTTCCATTTTCCTCTTGTTCTGTTTTTCCGCTTCCTTGTGCTGACTGCACTTTCTAATCTGTCTGGTTGTATTGGTGTGCACAATACAGTACAAATTTGTAATCAAATAAGTAGTATTGCGAGACTGTGAAATTAAGTACTGAGTGGCGGTAGGAAGGAGATTGAGATGCTGACACTGAGTCACTGCCGCTGCCACTTGTTCATGACCCAAGTTATCGTATAGTTTACAATAAACGACTTTGTCAGAGAGCCTGTCTGTAACTTGAGGTTGGTTTAGTAATTGGAATATGTCGGTAAGTGAGGAGTGGCTGTTTATGATGATTTCTTCAGTGTGGCTGAGTTTATTAAATGGTTATTACATTCATGTTACTGTATTATTATTCATCCGTTATTCTGTGCATTCATCATTTAAAATTTAATACAGTTTCCATGTAAAGGTTTGGATGGAATGAGTTTGGTAAAGGTGTATAAAAGAAGAAAATTAAATGTGGATGTGGGATAAAAATTATTAGGTGATGAAAGATTGGATAATCTGATTGCGTGGGTGAAAAAGAAAGTAGAAAAGAAAGAGAAAGAGAAAGAAAGTATGGAGGTAGGTGAATGTATTCAGATATTTAGGAGTGGACATGTCAGCAGATGGGGGTTCCCGAAAGATTGAGGTGAATATAGATATTGATGAGGGGAAAAAATATTGTGAGTTGCTGCACTTAGGAACATATTGGAGGCAAAAGATCTTTTGTTCATGGAAGGCCACAAGAGGGGATTGTATGAGGTTTTGTTATACAAACACTCTTGTATGGATGTGAAACATTGAGTGGTGAATGTTGCAAACAAGGATTAGGCTGGAGGCTGTGGAGATATCATGTCTGAGGTCAATGTGTGGTGTGAGTATTTAATGCTGAGAATTTATAGTTTGGGAATTAGGTGGAGGTGCAGGAGTACCATAAACTTGTTGTCAGAGGCTTATGGAGGGGTTGGCGTTTGGTTATCGGACTTGTAGAGAGGGCGGAAAACAAAATACGAATGACTTAGAGAGTGTATAAATCTGTTAGTTGGAGGGAAGGCAGGAGGGAGGGTAGGGTCGACCTAGGAAAGGTTGGGGGGGCGAGTGGATAAGATGGTTTATGGTTTGCGTATGTGTGAGCATGTTAGATAGGATTCGAATGTAAACAAATGGATTTTTAGGATTGACATTGCTGTTGGAGTGTGAGCAAAGGTAGCATTTATGAAGGATTCAGGAAACCAGCAGACCGGATTTGGAATTTGGATTTGAGTCCAGGAGATAGGATAAGTTACAGTGTCTGATCTCTGAAGGCAGGGGTGGTTAATGTTGTGGTTTTTAACTGCAACATTTAAACAGTGATGGATGTGAATTAATGATGAAAGTTTTTCTTTTTCGTGCCACCCTGCCTCCTTGGTGGGAGACTGCCAGTGTGTTAATACTAATAATAATTAAAAGTTACAATTGTGAGTGTTTCAGCCCATTCCTCAAAAAAAGTCCTTAAGCAGTGTTGTACTGAAATTGTTTAATTAACATAGAGACTTGCTGCTCTTCAGGTTCATTGTTGCAATGTGACACTTGGAAATAAATACATTGTCCTACTGGCTTGATGACTTCTATAGCACTCATTCATAGCGGAAGTACTAGGTAGTAGGTTGTGTAGACAGCAACCGCCCAGGGCGGTACTACCGTCCTGCCAAGAGTGAGTGGTAAACAAAAATGACCTGTTATTGTTTTACGTGATGGTGGATTGATGGTGTCCATTTTTTCTGTTCATTTAAACATGCGCAAGGTTTACGTCTGTCTTGCTATTGACTTACAATTAGGTCACACTACACATTCATGTACCAGATATATCATATATTTTTAACACCTCTGGGTTTTCTTCTATTTTCTTACTAGTTCTTGTGTTCATGTTTATTTCCTCTCCTCATCCATGGGGAAGTGGAAAAAAAACAGAATTCTTCCTCCGTAAGCCATTCTTGTTTTTTGAAGAGGCGAATAAAATGCCGGGAGCAAGGGGGGGCTACTTCCCTTCTATGTATTTATATTACTAAATTGTAAATGGAGACGGAAACTTTAGTTTTTCGTTTTAGGCCAACATGCCTACAGTCGGGGTTCGGCCCAGGTTTTGTTGAAAAAAAAAAACATAGGGAGAGAAGTAAGTCACCAAGAGAAAAAAAACTAAGCAATGAAGTGAACAGAGTGAGGGGAACCAGATTAAAATATGATCATAAGATCGAATCAAAGGTAACATTATGGATAAATATTTCTTATAGTATTTCAGATAGTTTGTTTATCGAGTTTTTACAAGATAGGACAAAATAATTTGACTCCTTAATTTTGGCAAAACTGTATTTGTTAGCTTAGTCTTGAGTTCAGTAAGAAAGTTGCAGTTTTTCAGTTAGTCATTCCACTCCTATGGCCTTTAATTTGCATAGAGTTTCTGTAGATGTCAATACAGAAGGACCATAGTATTACCTGAGAGCTTCCTTTTCTGAGTTATAATTGGTTTGAGGGGAGTGGCTGTGGACAGATTCCCCAACCACAGATCCAGCAAGTAAGAGTAATTGAGGGAAACATAAAGTGTCACTGGTGTGAGGTGCAGACGTAAGTCATCTCCCTTTTGAAGTTCCTCTCTAATAATGACAGTTTTTTTTTAAATTTGATTGAAAAGGTATTTCCATATGTGAATATTATTTGGGAAAAGGCCCTACATAGTATTACTATTCATTTTTTTTGTTGCCTTTTTTTCTGTTACATTTACAAAAATCCAACACTTAAAATAGACTTTAAAGAGAGATACTAGCGTATTTTGTCCAAGTATTTCTACCGTTTCAGCAACTTGATGGTGTGGATATGTGGGCATTAACATTTTGGCTTGCTATTCACTATTAGCCTTATGGAATCTCCCTCTTCCTTTTTGAGCTCTTTGAGTATCATTAATTATAATATCTAATTGTAGACATGGCTTATTTCTAAATGGATATAGAATGCTTCTTCAGTATTGAGGTGAATTTGTTGGTATTCTTCAATTCCATGGGACTTTGAAGGTTCATCATGCATTGTGAATTGATTGGCAAGAATTTGTAATTGACAGTATCAGAGGCCTAACGTTGATCGGTTCCTTCAAGTGGCTGATAAAACTGTGTTAATCTTTCATTTACTATTGCATCCATTTGTGCTTTTGTTTTTCTAAGGTCTGTACCCAAGTTGACAAGGGAAGTCAGCATAGGGCTGTATTTGTCAGGTTATACATGGAGGGTGTTTCTGGGGTCAACACCCCCATGGCCTGGTCCATGACCAATGTTTTCTCAGTACATGGCCTAATATGTACCTTTGTTTTATTTTTATACCAGGTATTCAGTACAGTTGCCAGCAATGATGGTTAGTGGCACCCCTACAGAGTTTACTCCCCACCGTCCTCTACTATACCTAACTAGAGTCTGACAGTTGGGATCAAACTATCCAAGGTATTCAGATGTAAACAAAAATAATATAACAATGTGTCTGTTGTATCTTGTGTCTTGTTAGATTTGTTTGAATACAGCAATATGAGGTTTGTATTTACATTTCTCCATTGCAATAGAACAAAGTAATTTATACCCTGCTTGCCTTGGTGGGAAATGGCATGCATTGAGATAAAAAAAAATCCATGATCTCGTATGCAGTACAGGAAATTGGAAATGTTGTACATACACAGATTTAGTAAACGAACTTACCTCCAAATCCGTTTTTTACAAAGGTTATAACAGAGTATAGTTAGGTTCCTTCATCTCTGACACTATTCAGGCTGGCCACGAAGATGTAGCAGATTAGGTTCTGGGTTAATGCTCTTATGGTTAAAACATAGTCTTTTCTCACTTTAAATGCATATTAAAAGCCTTGATAACATGTTTACACTATATATATTAGCCCTTTGAATGTTTTAGACGTGGTAAATAGTCTTACGCAGACAATGTTTCTGGACGTTTATATACTCGATAATTCTAGCGGCTTCAAATCAAGCAGGAGATAGCTGGTAGGCCCACAGGTGGAGAGAATGGGGTCTGTGTGGTCAGTGTGCACCACATAATAAAAAATCCTGCAGCACACTTTGGTAATGAGATAAAAAAAACGACTCGTTTTTTTTTTGAATAAAACGCCGACTTGAGGTGTTATTTTCGTATAGTATTTATCGTTGTTTCGCGTTTCATGGTATTAGGTGATAATATGGAAAAATCATTTTTACAGAAATAGAGATGATTTTCATTACTTTGACGATGAAAACGACCTTTGATAATGGAGTCTAATTAGCGAATATGTAACGATTTTTACAATGTTCAGGAGTTAACAAATCACACACACGTCCAATTCTCGTCATCTGGGGTGTCTAAATATTCTTTCACCAGTGCACTGATATTATTTATACCATTTTTTTCAATAATGCAGTAGTCTGCCATAACAGTAAAATTTGTTATTTTTTTTTGTATGTATTAAAAAAATCAAAATAGAAAGCAATAATAATAGAAGAGGGGCCTAGATATGTGACTAATGAACAGAGGATATGTATTTTAGTGCAAGAATGTCTACCTTGTTTATATGGACCCTTATTTGAAATTGGCATCTTTTTTATATTTTGCCGTGTTTGAAAATTGGCCAAATCTGCCAATTTCTGACACTATTTTGGGTAGTTCTAGTTCAAAATTGGTAATTGGGCGTTTTTTTTGTACATCAGCTGATAGATAAAAATGGAGTTCTAAAGAAATAGCTAAGAGTTTGGGTCAACTGGTACAACAGAATGGCTGCTGGAATGCAAAAACAGGGCCTCAGAATGTCGGGTGAAATCACCGGATACACATATGTCGCCGGATCCGCTAACTCGGGGAGCGTAATTTCAGTGAAGTTTTCGACCAAATTTCGGAACTATTGGTTGTCATTACCTTCTGGAAAAGATTCTCTTTCATTTCTAAGAAAAAATAATTTTTTTTTTTTTTTTCTTAATATTTGGCGACTGATTGACAGTTTCAGGAAAGGGGCCTGAAACAGTCAAAGGGTTTAAGTGGACAATAGAGGTAGGCCTAAAAAATGAACTATACAGTACCACAGTACTTTTCTCCTTAAAATAGTTTTGTCCTTAGATTATAGTGTGTAGTGATTATATTTATTGTGGAAGTCTTGAATAAATGAAGGAATGGTTTAAATTGTTGAAAAGCTGCTGCATTAGCAAAATGCTGGTAAAAGCAGGGCCTGCCTGTACTGGATCTGAAATCAGTGAATAAAGAGAATGTTTGTTTCATAAATGGTCCAACTGAGAGAAATCCTGTGTTCATAGCTTTTGTAAAAGCCTTTCATACATAGACAGTGAAGTCTGGATCTTTGTTATTTTACTTAGTACATATACAATGGAAACTCGACAACGATGGCATTCATATAACGTTTTAAATCGACCTAGCGATATCTTTTTAAAGCAATAAATTTTGCCTCGACTAGCGCTAAAAACTTGACCAACAAGATTCGTTCCGTCCGTTCGAGACGCGTCCACTGTGGCCTGAGTGTGCCTCACTTGTCCAATGGGTGCCAGTGTTTACAAGCCAGCCAGCCACCGCGGTCCAATCCAAACATAAAATCGGAACATTTCATATTATCACAGCTTTTTTAGTGATACTTTGCAACTGTAAAATAAATCACCATGGGCCCCAAGAAAAAGCTTATTGTGCCAAAACATACAGCACCTAAAAGGGTTGAGAATTATAGGGATATGAAGAAAAGAGATATTGCCTAAGTTTGAATGTGTGTCTCGAGCTGGCCAGGTTGACACAAACCCAATCAACCATCGTACTATGTGTGGCCAAGAAAAATGGCAATCAAGAAGCTGTTCTTGCCAATGGTTTGAATACTATGTTTCAGAAACTTGGAAGATAGCAAGTACTCGAAGGATGTGAGAGGACTGTTATTGGTTTTGGTTAAATGAAATAACAGATAGCAGGGGTTAGATCTCTCAAGCGATATATGTGAAAAGGCTAGGAAGTTGCATGAGGATTTAATTAGAAATGACTGCAACTAGTTGATGATGTGAGTGAATTTATGGCCAGCAAAGGTTTTTGGTTTGAGAGATTGATTTAAGAATCGTAGTGCATACATTGTGTGTTAAGGCATGGTGAGGCTAGCCAGTTCGGTTTTTTTTTTTTTTAGGACAAGATAGCAGCTGAAAAATATGGCAGGCTGGAATTCAAGGAGTGCATCAGGACACGTGAAGAATTGAAACATGAAACATGTGTTTAATTGTGACAAAACAGGCTGTTTTTCGGAAGAATAATGCCAAGCAGGACCTACATTTATTCAGGAGGAAAAGAGCACTCCTAGGACATAAGCCTACTGTAAAAAGACAGGCTTTCTCTGTTGATGTGGTACTAAAGGCTAGTGGTTGATTGCAAAGTGAAGCCTTTATTGGTGCACCCCTCTGAAAACTCCCAGAGTGTCAGGAAACACAATGCCTCGTGGCTATTTTGTGTGTGCTGGGAGGGGCATAACTGGTATGGCATGGGTTACTAGGGACTTTTCTATGACTGGTTTGCTTACACCCATGCATTTGCACCCCACTGTGAAAAATTACCTCCTGGAAAATAATTGGACCTTAGTGCCTCCTGGTATTTAGACAATGCTCCTGGTCATCCTTCAGCGTGGCAGAGCGACTTTCTGGGGACATGAGCTTCATTAAGGTCAAGTTTTTGTCTCCTAATACACTCCTCTCTTGCAGCCCATGGACCAGCAAGTCATGCAACTTCAAAAAACTCTCTACACAAAAAAAAATATGTTTGAAAGTGACTTTGTAGTGTCAACAGAAACTCAGTTGACTCAATGAGAGTTTTGGAGAGTCCATTTGCATCCCTAAATTGTGTTAAACATTTTAGGTAAGGCTTGGGAGGAGTGACTGAGAGGACCCTTGAACTATTGCTTGGAAGGAAACTGTGTCCAGATTGTGTAGGGATTTTGAAGGATTTGAGGCTAACCCTGAGAAGCCTATGCCAGTTGTGGAATCAATTGTGGCATTCTGGAAAGTCTTGGGTGTTGGAGGTTCGTGGGGAGGATGTGGATGAGTTGGTGGAGGAGAGGGACAATGATGTGGACTAACAATGATGAGCTGCAGATCTTCTTAACAGCAAGTGGCCAGACCTGAGGAAAATGCTCGGAGGCATCGGGGATAGTGAAATTGAAGATGTTGCCTACTACAAAGATTAAGGAGGATATGTGTGCATGTTGGCTTAAAGTGCAAACCTTTTTGACCACCTCAAGTTCCTAATGGAAAGCGGGATTCCCCGTTTTAAACACTAACACCATCCCACTCTCCCCTCCTCCCATCCCATCAATCATCACCAGATCTTCAATAAAGGTAAGTGTCATGTAATTGTACATGTCTTCTTCAGTTTGTGTGTATTAAAATTAATATTTCATGTGGTAATTTTTTTTTTTTTTTCAATACTTTGGGGTGTCAGGAACGGATTAATTTTATTTCCATTATTTCTTATGGGGAGAATTAACTCGACTAACGATAATTTTGACTAACGATCACCTCTCAGGAATGGATTAACATCATTGGTCGAGGGTCCACTGTACTTAGTGCATACTCCGAGGAATCTCCGTGGTAAGAGAGTCAAATATTTGCATAAGCCTGTTAATACCTACAGATAATGTGGTATAGGTACTGTATTAGTTTGGCATGAATACTGAATATATTTTTCCCTGGGAATAGTTTTTTTTTTTTTTTTTTAACATGTCGTGCAGTCTCCATCCCCACCCCAAGAGGCAGGGTGTGCGGTGACCCAAAAAATGAAAGAAATCCCCACCAAAAGAAATACTTTAATCATCATTCAACAACTTTCACCTCTACTTGCACATTATCATGTTTTTGCAGAGGTGCTCAGAATACAAACAGTCTAGAAGCATACACATATTAAGATACACAACATATCCATCCATACTGCCAATATCCACAACCCCTACATTTTAAAGTGCAGGCATTGTACTTCCCATTTCCAGGACTCTCAAGTCCCCACCGAATTTATAAAATAACCAGTTTTCCTGAATCCCTTCACTTAAATATTACCCTGCTCACACTCCAAACAGATCGTCAGGTCCCTAGTACCATTCGTCTCCAGTTCACTCTATTAACACGCTCCGCAACGCTGCTGGTGGAGTGCCAAGACCCTTACCCACAAAAAACCTACTTTACCCATCTCCTCAAACCCCTTTCGAGGACGAACCCTACCCGCCCTTCCTTTCCCTATAGATTTATATGATTTCCATGTATTTCTACTTTGATCATTCTCTCTAAATGACCCAAACCACCTCAACAACCACTCATTCTGCTATGACTTACTTTTATTAAATCACACCTTCTCCTAATTTTCTCACTCCGAATTTTCTGCATATATTTTTACACCACACATTGCACTTAAAAGGACTATATCACTGACCTCCACACCGTCTCCTCGCGCTGCCGCATTTACCACCCAAGCTTCACACCCTATATAAGAGTGTTCGGTTACTACTATACTTTCATACATTCCCTTCTTTGCCTCAATAGATAACGTTTTTTGACTCCACATATACCTCAACGACCACTTCACCCTTTTTTCACCTCATCAGTTCTATGCTTACCTCTTCCTTCATAAATCCATCCGCCGACACCGTCAACTCCCAAGTATCTGATATACAATTCACTTCTTCCATACTCCTCCTCCCCATTTTGACCTCCCTATCCAAATTTTCTTTATCTAATCATTTGACACCTCTTCACCTTACTCTTTTCTATGTTCACTTTCAACTTCTACCTGTACCCACATTCCCAAATCATCCACTAACCTTTGCAATTTTTCTTTAGAATCTCCCATGAGACACAGTATCATCAGCAAAAAGTAACTGTGTCTATATCCCATTTTGAATTTGATCACATTTAAATTTAATCCCACCCCTCTCCCAATCACCCTAGCAATTACTTCCTTTACAAACCCCATCTATAAATCATATATATTAAACAACCATGGGGGCTCACCATTACATCATTCCCTGTCTAAGACCTACTTTTTCTTACGGAAATAGTCTACCTCTCTTTACACACCCTAACCTGAGCCCTTAACTATCCTTCATAAAAATCTCTTTACAGCTTTTATAAATTACCACATTTCCACTTATACTTGCAACATCTGCCAACTTGCTCCTCTATCCACTCTTTCATATGCCTTTTTCTAAAATCCATAAATGCAATAAAAAATGTTTTTGAACTCAATCGATTGAAAGAACAAAAAAATGAGTTCTGAGATATTGGATATAGTTTAAGAGTTTGGTTGAACATGGAAATAACGGAATTAGCCACGAAAATACATTTGGGCTCAATCGTGGGAGAAATTGCCGAATTTTTAATTATCGACGAAGAGTTCGCTAACGCTAACTTCGCGTGAGCGTATAATTCCATCAGTTTTCCATCATTTTTCGTTTTTTTTTTGGTACTTTTGTCTTAAATCGGGAAAAGATTCTTTTCTTTTCCTTCTAAGAATAAATAATTTTTTTTTTGTCGAATATTTTGCGGAACCTGAAAGAAACTTCAGGATTTGGCCCTTCGAAGTCTCATATAAGGGTTAAAGACCATTCTATTGTAAGCTTCTTGCCACTCAGTTACTTGTATATTTAAGTTCAGCCATTCGTAAGGCACTCGGCTTGCAAATGCAACTGCAATGTACTTGGCCATCTGTCTTATGAGCTAGTATATGGCACCTACTGCCAATTGAACTAGCATTAGTTGTCAGATCTAGGGGATTAGAAAAACTGGAAATTTCAAATTTGGAGCAAGATTGTTAGCTTTTTCTTTGAAAGTTTGCGATTTGCTCTTTCTTGAAGGAAGGTCCAAAACAAAAGGAGCATCTTTCTTTCTTAAGAAACTAGATTAGAGGAAGCAGCTTTATGGAAGAAAATTTGGGCAATGATAGATATTTAAAAACCTGAATAGGAACACAAAGGATCTCACAATACTGCTATCAGCAGGTAGTTTTGGGTGGTTGGAAATATTTAGTACTGAGTTTCTTTAACTTTGGTCAGTAAAATAATCCCCTACTAGGAGTGGACTTTTGTGCACCAAGAAACCTTAATTTCTGTTCTGAAAAATTGAACATTTAGGAATGAAAAATGGAACATTTAGACAGTTGATTTCTTTTTTAATTTGGCTTCTTCAGATATATAGTACTACTTCAAGTCTTTTCAGTGTGTTTCCAGTCTTTAGACCATGACGATTACAATCATCAAGTACTCCATAGGCTGAATTACACTTGAGACCTCTAAAGATATTTTGTCATTGAGCCTTGAGAACGTGATAGGGAGGATTGTAATCCAATCGCCATAATGAGGAAGTGATAATGGTCCTGTAGGTGGTGGAGTAGATTGCAGTTAGTCTTGGCTGTCCTCATGAAGAGGGTCTCTTGCCAAAAACATTTGTAAACAAATCCAGGGTTTGGAAAAGACTTTGTTATCTCCGATGTTAAGTAAAAGATCACCTGTAATGGGAGTGGATAAGCGATATGGAATTGTGTTTACGCAATTTAACTTCATAAAGTCAATCTTGGGCGCCATAGTACCATCTTTCTTAGGTACTAGGATCAAGGCGAGATTCCAAGGTCGAATCTGCTAAGGTGCAATAAACATCCATCATCAAGCATTTGATTTGATCAATTTCCTTCTGACGACAGCTTAACTTGTGAATGTGGATTCTGTAAGCAGAATGTATATAGATTGGTCTACTGTACCCAGGTTAAAGTGGAATAAGATGGGACATTAAGCTTTTTTTTAGTCTTTCAAACCATTCTTCTAACTGGTAAGTTAAGGCATTGGCCTGTTTCGTCGTTTGTTCATTCAGAGTATGTCATAACAAACGCCTTGACTTCAATTGGGATGTAGTGGGAGATATGGTCTTTATACTCAACTGTGGAACTGTTGTGATCCAGTGAAGTGGATGAGGTCCTACCTGGGTAAGGGAAATTAGAAATTAGCACCGACCCTATCGGTAAGGTGCAAATCTCCTATAACTGAAATGGGTTAAGGATAGTGAAAACAAGGTCAACAAGTTTGGTATTGGATCTGAGACGAACACTTTGTGACCAGAAAGTGTTAGATAGGAAGAAATGGATCTTACTATCTCTTTTTACAAAAACATCGTAAGGTGGCGTTTTTCAAACATATAGACACTTTACTGTGCAGGAATCACTGTAAACTAGGATGTTATCACCATCTGGAACACTAGGAACAACAACTGACAATCTAGTGAGGGCAATACGCTGCCGGACAGAAAAGTTCTTTCTGCAGTCGGCATGTGATCATCAAACAAGAGATGGCAGTATAGTTGAAAGTATGCGTTTTCCGACAAGGCGGATACCTATGGAGAAACTCTACTGGAACTAGCTGACATTGGCAGGGATTAGGCTCAGCACTATAGGTAGTCAGAGCGTACTCGGTCACTTGAAGTAACTGGACACTATCTTGCATCTAGTCTGAAGTGGCGGAACACAGACAGGAGTGACAGGATCATCATCATCCGTGACTGACCCGCTTGGTGTACGCTACTGGAAAATTGCAATGGCCTGTAAGGACTCTTAATTTTGAATTGTGTACTCTCTGCTGGCAGTATGGAAGATTCTCGGATCCAAGCTTTTCCAAGCTGGTAACCCCAATATGGTACGATCAAAGTCATCAATTTGGGCACATGCCATCGATAAGGGTCGAGCACAATGCGTAAGTCTCGCTTGTGAAGCAAACCTAGTAGAAGGTCACCAGGGGAAAAGTAATGCTGGTTCGACAACAAGGAAGGAAAGCAGTGAAGTTCTTACCTTCGGATAGAAATAGTGAGGGATTAGTCCGACCTAGCGGTCACGCAGGTGAGAACCCAGCTACTCCACTAAGGGAGGACACATGAGTCGCGTCTACGACGGCAGGACATGTCGTAATGCTTATCCCTAAACAAACTAGACTGATAATATTGACTTGTCGCACCAGTAGTCCATGATCACAAATGAACAGGCGCTTCCATGAAAATCTGATGCTTGCAATATAGGGGGCCTTGGTTGCATTGGAGTAGTATGTGCAAAACAAAAAGGCTGGATTGTCCATCAGCAATGATTTGTTCCACTTCATCCCCAAAATCATCTACCATCAGAGGGACATGTGAAGCAACATTGCAGCAGGATTGTCTAATTCTAGACAGACTGCTTATGGCGTTCAAAGAAATTGTTTAACGAGGAGATGGTGATACTCATTATAACCTACTGTCACCATGGGACGGTATGACTGGGGGCCGCTCGAATTCCCCGAATTGGAAGAATGTGCCTGGTTTGGTTATTTTGAGAACACACGATGTCTGTTTCCTCTACGGGTTACTGCGGGATGGAACGGGCCCACGGGAATGACAGAGAGTACTGAAGGTTGTAGAGTGTATTGCACTCTGATTGTGTCATGTCCATGTCTTTCTATGCTAAGTACAGTAGGAAAGATCTGTCTGGTACTCATCATTCAGCATGGGACCCTCTTAGGGTGACTTATCAGGACAACTATTGCCAATATGGCCCTCGGAAGCCACAGGTGTAACAGTCCGCTGACTACGGTACTGAATGTATGTTACTTTGTTTACTATGAGGTTTATAATGACTTGTACAATGGGTCGCTTGCGTGATCGCATGAGATGGTTGACGACCCCAATTTGTCGCCTGTGGCCAAAAAGAGGTGGTGCAGTCTGAGGCATAGGTGAGAAATTACTTTACTTTTGATACTTGGGATAAAGTTTCCCTGGGGGAACAAAGGAACGTACAATGATTTAGGGCTGTAAAAGGTGGTTCATCGTCACAGTTGGCGGGATTAGCCTCATAAGAAAACACGGAAGAGCCGGGAATTGTTCATTGATTGCCTCCAAAAAGATGATATTTTAGCAAATGATGCTGTGGTTTGGTTATCCATCATCAGGGACAAAAGCTCGAGGACTGGGACAGCATGAATAATAAATTGATGATAAAAGTTTGTTAATCTAACGCAAATGCACTCAACGATTACATATTTGTCTTGGGTGTAGCATTCAATAGTTCCACTATAAGAACGTCATAATGGTTTTTCAGCTGTTTTTACTAGTATGAGGAAAAGCAACGAATCGTGCCTCATATTGTGACCACTTAGGAAGATTCCTGAAGTCTCGCATATCAAGGGAGATCAACAACAGTAGAACAAGAGCAGGGGAATCGCTGAAGAGCTCTTTCTTTGCAAGTCTATAAGACTTTCCTCTGAAGGAGGACCTTCAACTAGTGCATTAACTAGGAGGAACGAATGGCAGTAAAAACCTTGCTGCAAGGACTATGTACATGGCATTGAATAATGGTAACGCATCAAGGGAATCACTGAGGTTTAAAAAAATGTAGTGTCTAAGGGTATGGGTCGGGGGTTGTCAAGTCAATAAGGAAACTGTGAGGAAATGATGACAGGAGCAGGCAGTAGCATGAGAGATATGAGTGTCGACATTCACTAAAGTTTCACTGGCGGTATGTGAGACATAAATGGCAAAGAAGTTGCACGAGAACAAATAAGGCAAAAAAAATAATGAACAATATAAAAATGGATATAAATGTTTTCTAAAATTAAAATTAAAGAGATGCAACTAATTCTGCAGAAGTAATAAAAAAAATGTCTAAGATACACTTGCAAGAAGAAGGACAAAAATCATGTTAAAGGATGCTGGACAAGATAAAAAAATTACATTTACATTTACAAGTTATAAAAAATATAACTGGAGACTGAATTAAATGCAAATGAGCTCTGTTGTTACTCTTGCTAATAAAGGAATTAAACGAAAATTGTTTTAATTCAATATAATAATGTATAAAATAAAGTCACCTAAATTGTAATGCAAACGAGAGAGGAAAGAGATAACTGGGGGGGAAATTTAAATAATTTTCTAAGTTTGAATAAACAAATTTAAAATATTATACAAAAGACAACATGAGGAAAAAAAAAAAAATAATAAAATGGAAAAAAACAAGACTCAAAAATAATGAATGAAGAATATTAATGTCAAATAAAGAAAATAATTCACTGCCGAACAACGTGCAAAAAAATTTGTGTTTACTGTATATAAAAAAATATAAACTTGAGCATTGGTGTTTTTCTGTATTTTTTTATATTTGTGTAGTGCAAAATAATAGATATAAAACTGCTGTACGTTTTAGATTGTTTGTCATTACATTCCATCATTTGTTTCAGGAACAGATTCTGATGCAATGAAGCTGAATCAAGGGATGCCTCCGTTTATGGTAATGTTGCTCACATATAATGTTACAAGATTTAATTTGATTTGTTTTTTATAAATTTTGTGGGAACATTTGGCACAGTATTGTATTTATCCATTATATTATGCTTCTGTTTAGTATTATCTAGATATAAAGTAAAGTCTAGTCCTATATTTTTCCCTGGAAAACTATTACATTATAGATAAAAAGAAATTTCCATTTATTTTTTTATAGAATTTTTTTTTTTGGCCATTTAGGCATATGCAAATGAAGGTATGATACATTTTAACCATCTCTAAGAGAACTTTATACCTAGTGCCAGCCTCATGCTGAAGATGTGTGTGCCATAATTTGCACCTGGAAAATGCTTGTTACTGGTTCCAAATGTACACACAGAAATAATTCTATATTTAACCCTTAAACGGTCCAAACAGATCGACGTTCAAATTCGTAATGCTACAAAAGTAGATCTACTTTTTTTTACATATTTTCAAATATAACAAAAAAAATGTAGATAAAAGTTTTTTTACACGTTTTCAAATGTAAAACAAAAAAGAAGATCTACATTTTTTTACATACTTTCAGATGTTGAAAAAACATATATATGCGTTTGGACCATTTAAGGGTTAAATGGGAGGCATAGTAGATGATACAAAAGTCTGATAAAGAGCAGGAACTCAATAATTATTACAATAAAAACTAAAGTGCTAAACCTAGAAGGGTCATACAACAATAACTCAATAAGCATAAATGGTACAAGGCTTTTCAGCACCTTTTCAAGTACAGTATTGTATATAACAAATTATCAGTAGACCTGGAACTGATTACAAGACAATGTGACAAGTTTCTACACACTGTTGATCAACCTGCTCTGGTGCCTAAATTGAACTGCCTAGTGGAAGTACAGATAGCCTGGCTGAACAGGCTCTTGGGGCTGTAATCTTCAGAACTCTCTTGTACACAACTAATTAGCTTTCTGTTATTACACTTAAGAAAATTCATTCCTTCATATTTGGTTAAGAACATAATTTCATTTAAACCCTTCATATCTTGTTCTGTATTGGATCTTTCTTAGACATTGAAATCACCTTCAAGTTTAGCAAGATTTTTAAAAGGAATATTTAAAATGGAATGGAGGATGGTCCTCAGTAATGACTGTGCTTTCTTTGTTTCTGATTGGCTGTTATAAGCTTGAAATAAAATACTTTTGTTGCAGGTTTACCATATGCCGGTTATGTATGGTGGTTATGGATATGGGTACAATCAGCAGTGGGCTTATTTGTATCCAGTGATGCCCTCACCTGCCATGGATGATGGCAAGCAAACACCAATTCCGGGTTAGTGTGGAGCTTAAAATGAGTAAAAATTGTTTTATGAATGGTTTTTCAGGATTTTTAAAGTACTTCATTATGATCAATTTTCAAGTTAAATACATTTCATTTTAAATGACGTGTACAATTGTGTCATTAATATTAATGATTTACTGCAGCCTAATAACTGCCATTAATTTTTTTTAATTAGCCATATTAAATCAATTTTGTTGTAAGCTATAATTAAAAAAATTATATATTTATTGAATAACATAAATAGACATTTAGAGAGGATGAAGGAAATAAGGATGACTAAAGGGTATATAAATCTAGGGGGAAGAGGAGGAGGGATAAGGGTCTTCCCAGGAAAGATTGATAAATAAAAGAGGATTTATGTGCTTGGGGCTTAAACATTCATGGAGATCTTCTCTGGAGGTGGGAAGTATACTGCTTGTGCTCTGAAGGAAGGGTAAGGATGTTGTAGTTTGGAGGGCCATTTCAACGGTGATATATTAACACACTTTAAGTAAGTCAGTGATTGATTGAATGGTGGTGAAAGTGTTTCCTTGTTTTTTGAGTCACCATACCTCAGTGGGAGATGGCTAGTGTGTTAAAAAAATAATTGGCAGATATGTATATATCGGAGTACACTTACTAATAAGCTTCATATTATCATAGATATAGGTGGCACTGTACTAGTGTTTTTATGATTATTTTTATTATTGGTTATATGCATTTTTGGCCCTTAGGCATTTTTTCTTAATTATTCAGATCTGATCACACAATACAGTGGTACCTCGAGTTACGAACTTAATTCATTCCGGAAGGCTGTTCAAGTGCTGATACCAAACGAATTTGTTCCCATAAGGAATAATGTAAATTAGATTAGTCCGTTTCAGACCCCCAAAAATACACTTACATAATTGTTCGAGTTGGGAGTTGTTCAAAACTTGAGGTACCACTGTACTAACAATTTTATTCTGTGAGTCATTACATGATCATACAATTATCAATTACAGGGTAATGTAATACAATATATAATGTACTGGGTGTATATAGGTACACTTGTATTGAGTAATAACATTTTGGAAAATATTTGTGTAGCATTGAAGACAAAAATAAACGTTTACCATGTATAATCTGAGTTAAAAAATGAGGGAAAATATAATAATGATACTAACCATACCACGGGTGGGATTTGAACCCGCGGTCAGAGAGTCTCAAAAACTCCAGACTGCTGGGCCAGCTTAATAAAAAAATAAAACAATGCAGTAATAATGATACTGTATTGTTTTATTTTTTAAGAGTCACAATGTATCATTTCAGGTCATAACATGCAACCGTAACCATTCTTTGAGGACACTAATATTTAGGAGTGAACTAAAATAATGATGTCTATATCAGTGGGTTTAGTTAATATTGATATCTACTGGTATTGACCTGAAATTGAGTATCTGTGGGTATTGGCTAATTTTGATAGTATTGGCTAATTATGTTGATATCAGTATCGACATCATCCTAAAATTGAGTTTTTTGTGTCATCCATCACTATTTTTTAGTACAGTAGTTATAGTGGGATTGATATGACAATTGTTGATTCTTGAAAAGCATAATAACTCAAGATAGGGTTCAAACATATGACAGCCAGTCATGAAACTAGTAGGAGAGTACTCTAACCATAGATTGTGAAGGCTTAATAAAATTCATCCAACAAGGCACATGTCTAGAGAAGTTAACATGGGATCCACTGCAACCACACATTACATTGTATATGGGCAAGCATCACTAATAGCATACTGAAGCAGACTTATACAAAAAAAAAAATTATTGAGTTGTCTAGGCTATTACTACCACTTGTAAGATGTTTTGTACTTTAGGTCCCTTCATTTGCGTAGTTTCTACCAAATGATTATTATTATTATAATCAAAAGGAAGTGTTAAACTTTTCTGCCAGATGAGCTGTATTCAAGGCACATGAAAGAATTGTATGATGTATTTTTCTTTTCATGTCTTTGGGGACTATTGCAGTTTTCTAGGCATGTCTTTGGCTATTAATTAAAATTTCTCTTTTTGTCTTGTAGAAGAAGTGATCACAAGACTATGAAGACAGAGACTTATTCATTTGGTAGTCTTAACCCTTTGACTGTTTCAGTTGTATATATACATCATACGAGATACCGTGTTTGATGTATCTATATGCATAAATTCTAGCAGCTTCAAATCAAGCGGGAGAGGGCTGATAGGCCTACATGAGAGAGAATGGGTCTGAGTGGTGGGTGTGCACCCTGTGAAAAAAATCTGGGACTCAGTAGTGCATTGTGGGAATGCCATCTTGGTAGTCCATTTTCACCATGCCTCGCGGTAAGAAGTTCCTCACTCCTCGGCGGATTGGAGGTCTTTTGTTCCCAAGTGATAGCTCTAACAGTGATGAATGTGTCAGTGAAAGTGAATTCCCTGGTTTTCAAGCAGGTATGACTGAAAAGAGTGCCCAGGATAACGTAATTAGTGATGAAAACCCAGATGACCCACAACCTTCCACCTCTGGTGCTGGGACGGCTCGTTCATGTTTACCTGTACCAGGACGAAAGAGGAAACTATTTGCCCGTGTACAAGACTCAGATGTGAGCAGTGTAAGTGATAGTGGTAGTGATTTCAAAGTTATTGAAAGCAGTTCTAGTTGCAACAGTGAGGGTGAATATTCCCCAGTGAAGCGGCAGTATATACGATGTCGCTTGCGGTCTGGTAGTGTGCCATATGCTATTCCAAGAGGAAGGAGTAAATCTTAGAGCACATCCCGTGGCCCTACACCACGACCTGATAGTGAAGATGACGATATTGTTACGATGGGTATGAATGATGCGAGTGAGGCAGCAGGCGATGGTGGTGATAGTGATAGGGGAATGAGTCATGTGGCGCCACCAGCGGGCCACGCTACTACCGACGCTGCTGACTCTGCACAACTGCAACCAGCCTCACCCAACCTCACACTCCCACAACAACCACAACCACGTTTCAATATCCAGAACCCACCAACTGACCGCATCTGGGATTGGCAGCAAGGTGACGAGTTTGTTCCCAGTCCCCATGACTTTGATGAAACACAAAGTGAAATATGGCCATCATGTCCACTTGGGAACAATGCCACTGAACTGGAATGCTTTCAGTTGTTCTTCGATGAACCCCTGATGGACATCATTGTTAGGGAAAGCAATACATACTTTGAGTACACCATGGCAAACACTTTTCTTTCACCAAGATTACGCCTACACCAGTGGAAGGACACAACTGTGGCAGAGATGTATCTGTTCTTTGCCACAATAATGCTTATGCCACATGTGTATAAGCACAGTGTCAACACATACTGGGCGACAGACCACCTGATTTCAACCCCAGCTTTCAGTGACATTATACCAGTAAATAGATTTGTGTTACTGTTACATATGTTACACTTTTCAGACAAAACAAGGCCTGACAGAAGTGACAGGTTATATAAGATCAGAAATGTGTTTATGTACCTGAAACAAAAGTGCTGTATGTATTTTTATCCCTTTAGGAAGCTTGTTGTTGATGAGTCTTTGATTTTGTTCAAAGGAAGACTCATTCAAGCAGTACATACCAAGTAAGAGGAAATGCTTTGGTATAAACTTATTTGTTCTGTGTGATTGCAAAACTGGTCTGGTTTTGGATATAACTGTGTACACTGGCAGTAAAACATTGCAAGATACCAGGAAGTTACTGGGCATCTCTGGTTATGTGGTTAGAACAATGATAGAAACATATCTTCGTAAGGGGCATATTTTATATACTGACAACTGGTACACAAGCCCTTTACTCAGTGATTTCTTGCAAGTGAACATGACAGATGTGTGTGGCACAGTGCGTGGAAATCGTAAGCATATGCCTAGGTTTGACACTAGCAGTCATAGAGGTGAGGTGCAGGTGTTTGCTGCCAATGACATCATGGCATTTCGGTGGCATGACAAATGTGATGTCACACTGTTGACATCAGTTCACCGACACAAAATGGTAGACACTGGCAAGCAGAATAGAGAGACCAATGAACCCAGTGTAAAACCTGTAGCTGTGATGGATTACAACCTCAATATGCACTTAGTGGACAAATGTGACAGGCAGATTGGGTTTGCTGACTGTTTTCGCAAGAGTTATAAGTGGTACATAAAACTCTTTTTCCATCTTCTTTACATTTCCATGCTGAATGCTTATAATATGTATAAGTTGAAGACCAACAACAAAACCAAATACGGTGAATTTTGTTTGTCAGTCATCAGACAATTAATATTCAAGTGCCAAGAAACAACACTTGCAATAGACCAGCGCCCACGAAATTATCAACACATGTCCTCTCGTCTGAGGCCTGGTGATCATTGCCAGATACCACTGCCTGCTACTGCTCTCAGGAAAAATGCTCAGAAGAGGTGTTTTGTCTGTGGACATACCACAAAACGCCCACAAAAACGCAGAGACACTCGTTTTATGTGTGAAGAGTGTGAAACACCATTGTGCTTATACCCATGTTTCAAAGAATTCCACAAGCTGCAGCAGCTCTAGAAGTGTCCAGTGATTGTACATATGTATATATATTATAGAACAATAAACATAATAAACAATTTTTTATATTGTTTGTGTAAACAATTTTTTATATTGTTTGTGTAAACAAGTTTTAGGAACATTATGATGATACTAGTGTTTTTGCTATAATTGTTACATTCAACGAGTGTATATATGAACATTGCACCATACTTTGGTCTCACAGTCCACAAAAGTTATGTGAAAAAATAAAATAGTGAAAAAAAAACAAGAAACCTTCGAATACAAGTAAACCAAAGTTTACCGGGTGAGCGGCAGTCGCCGCTGTTGCCATTTGGAGCTCATTTTCTGCAAACTTCACGCTTCTATATCTCGGTAAGTACTGATGGGAGAATTTTTTTTTTTTTGACTAAAACAATCAGAAAAATAATCTTAACATTTCCATAAGAATTTTTTTTTTTTTTTTTTTTTTTTTTTTTTCAAATATTTTGCGACACCAGGAGACACTTCAGGATTGGGCCTTTCAACAGTCAAAGGGTTAAGGAGTAGTTAAAAGTGATAGTTATAGTTATGATTATTAATTTTTTGCTGTTTATTATTATTTTCTTGTAGCTCGGTTGGCAGCACACACTAATCTCATACCAACTGTCTGTAGTTTGACACCCGGCATGGGTGGAAACGTTGAGTATGTTTACACCTGCCAGTGTTCACCTAGCAGAAAGTAGGTACCTGGGTGTTAGTCTGTTATCACAGGTCACATCCTTGGTGGTGGTAGTATACCTTAGATAGGGCTAGGCTTTGACATGAGCTACAGTAGGACAACAGCTCTTAGCCTGTAAAATTGATTTATGTAAAAAAAAAAAAATCTATAATTATATAATCACTATTTTTATAGGTGGTGAATTATACCCTCAAATGGTATCTGTTGGAGGTTGGGGTCAAGGTTATATGGGGGACTTTGTACCCCCCCAGTCCATGCCTGGTCCACCTCACCACAATTTCCCACCACTCCTGCGTGAACCTGGCCCACTACCATATCCCCCTCTACCTTATGTAAGTAAAAATTTTAAAAAATCCGGCAGTGATGGAAATAAAAATAGAAATCTTTACAATTATCACTATTAGTAATGAGCAAGATGTCTTACTGTGTTAGCATTTAGTCCTTACTGTGTTATCCTTGGTAAACAATAGTTTTATGATTAATTAAATGGCATTACTGTTTTCTTTCCTTTTGCAACATTTTTCAGTTTTCCTGCTGGGAATGTATTTTAAGAGTTTTATTTAGGACTGGTGAAATGGTTGATCTAAAAAAAAAAAAAAAAAAAGATTAGTGTACATTTACTGCCAAATCCATTCAAATGTCTAAACATTTAGGAGTGCATCAAAGCCCACATTTTGTACTTTCTGGAGTGTAGAAATTAAATGTATATCATTAAACTATAAATATAATAAAAATTGCATTAACAAGAATGGTATAAATTCAAACAATTTTTTTTTTTTTATGCTCACCAGCCATCTCCCACTAATAATATATTTACAGATAGGACTGTTAAAAAGTGAATGCTAGAGTGTTTGGGGTGTGGGCTTCAATGTAAAGTGGGAGGTGTCACAGCTGCTCTTTGCTAATAACACAGTGCTTGCTGGAGATTCCCTAGAAAAGTTACAAGATTAGAGTAGAAGTTTGGAAAGGTGTGCAAAAAAAGGAAGCTGAAAGTGAACATAGGTGATGAGATTAAGAAAAATCTAGGCAACAAGAGGGTGGACATCAGATTAGGAGGGAGCATGGAGGAAATTAATGTACTGTATTTATATAAATGTGAGTGGATATGTTGGAAAATGAATGTATGAGAGATGAGGGGGTGGGGGGGGAAGGCACTGCAGTTGGAGTGTTGTGATGTCTGTCGAAAGATTTTATCAGTGGAGGAAAAATGGGAAATTTATTTATGATTAGAAGTACCAACACTTTTATATGGGTGTGAGCTTTGGTCTTTGAATGTTGTAGCAAGAAGAAAGAGACAGTAGTGCAGATGTCATGTTTGAGATCAGTGTGTTTTTGTGAACACTATGCTGAGAATAAGAAACAAAATTAGAATACAATGTAATGATATAAAAGGTGTACTGTACTCTACAGTGTCAAAGATACTATTTTTTCACCAAAATTAGTTTTGAAAATTTACCCATCATCTTGGAGGCTGAAGGTTATGTTGTTCATAGGCCTCAGCCTATGCCTAGAGAAGTGTTTCGATACTAGACAGTAATCTAAGCTCCTGTATATAACCAGATAATGAATCGTGTAAACTATTTTGTATAAAATATTGAATAAATAACAAAGATAATCATTAATAATCGTAAAAATTCATTATGCTTAGCATCAGTAAGCTAAGGTAAACCAGGTGATGCAGTCTGATAATCTGTGGGTAGTATCAGTAGGCTAATTCGCCTGTTTACTATCAAAGCCCTTGTTAAAAATATTTTTACTCACCTCAAATAATCCTGATATTAACCCTTTCGAGTTTCATTCCATAGTAGTCAACAGAGCAAGATCCAGTATCAGTGAGATAAAACGCTCAGTGTCCCAATTCACTGCCCTGGCACCTCTGCTGTTTCTCATGCTCATAGCAGACATAGATAAAAACACCCATCCCACTTTTGTATCATCATTTGCGGAAGACACTAAAATAAGCATGAAAGTCACCACAGTAGAGGACACTGAAAAATTACAGGAAGACATAAGCAGGGTTTTCCCGTGGGAAGTGGAGAGCAACATGACATTCAATGATGGTAAGTTCCAGCTGCTTATGTATGGAAAGAATGAAGAACTCAAAAGGAACACTATATACAAAACTCAAGAACAAAACTCAAGAGGGTTACCAAATAGAACAAAAGGAACATGTAAAAGACCTGGGAATAATTATGTCAGCTGACCTTTCTTTTAAAGACCATAACAAGACAAAGATCATGACAACCAGGAAGATTACAGGGTGGGGTATTGAGAACTTTAAAATAAGGGAAATAATGCCAATGGTAACACACTTCAAATCGCTAGTGCTCCTTCATTTATAATATTGCTGTGCTGATGGCCCGTTCAAAGCAGGAGAAATATCAGAGCTGGAACAAATACAGAGATCGTTTATGGCTCACATTGAGCCAGTAAAGCACCTAAATTACTGGGAATGCCTTCAAGTCTTCAACATGTACTCATTGGAGTTGAGCAGAGAGAGAGATACATAATGTATATCTGGAAAGCACTCGAGGGCCTGGTCCCAAATCTGCACACTGCCATAACATTCTGGAGTGTAAGATACAGGAGGAAGTGTAAAATAAACTCAGTGAGGAGCAGGGGTGTGGTGGGGACAATAAAGGAATATTCCTACGCAAAACCCAAGCTAAGAACTACCTGTAGAATTGGACTACTACTGAAAGTAGATTCGTATACTGACGATGAACAGGAAATGAGTGAAATCCTAAAAGAACAGTGTGAGTCGGTGTTCAGCAACCCACTACATGACAGCAAGGTAGAAAATGCAGAAATATCTTTCTCTCCAGAAGAAGGCCACACAGACCAACTAACTGACATTAGTACAAATCCCATAGTTTTCAAAAAAGAAATGGAAAACATGCCCACTCACTCAGCACCTGGACCAGATTCATGGAATGCTCTATTTATAAAGAAATGCAAAGTACCGCTAGCACGAGCCCTCAGTATTCTTTGGAGAAAGAGCTTAGATCTAGGTGAAATACCGGAGGCCTTAAAGAGTGCAGACATAGCATAAGGGAGGTAGTAGAGCACTAGCTAAAAATTTCAGACCAATAGCCCTAACTTCTCACATCATAAAAATTTTTGAAAGAGTGATGAGATGGCAGATTACAAATTTCATGAACCTGCATAACCCGAACCAGCATGGTTTTTGAGCAGGACGATCATGCCTGTTACAGCTACTGAACCATTATGACAGAATTACAGAGGCATTGGAAGACGACCAAAACACAAATGTGATTTACACAGATTTTGCAAAGGCATTTGACAAATGCGATCATGGAGTGATAGCACACAAAATGAGGTCCATGGGCATTAAGGGGAAGGTAGGCAGATGGATTTTCGGGTTCCTAACACACAGAACACAAAAAGTTGTAGTGAACAGGGCAAGATCCGACAAGGTCAAAAACTCATTTCCCCAAGGCACTGTCCTGGCACCTCTGCTGTTTCTCATCCTCATAGCAGACATAGACAAAAACACCCGGCACATTTTTGTATCATCATTTGCAGATGACACGGTAGGGGACACTGAAAAAGTACAGGAAGACATAAATAGGGTTTTCCAGTGGGCATTGGAGAACAACATGACGTTCATTGGTGATAAGTTCCAGCTGCTTAGGTATGGAAAGAATGAAAAACTCAAAAGGAACACTATATACAAAACTCAAGAGGGTCACCAAATATAATGTAAGGAACAAGTAAAAGACCTGGGAATAATTGTGTCAGCTGACCTTTCTTTTAAAGACCATAACAAGACAAAGATCACAACAGCCAGGAAGATGACGGGGTGGGTATTGAGAACTTTTAAAACAAGGGAAAGAATGCCGATGGTGACACTCTTCAAATTGCTAGTGCTTCCTCGCCTAGAATATTGCTCAGTGCTGATGGCCCCGTTCAAAGCAGGAGAAATATCGGAGCTGGAACAAATACAGAGATCGTTTATGGCTCACATTGAGCCAGTAAAGCACCTAAATTACTGGGAATGCCTTCAAGTCTTCAACATGTACTCATTGGAGTTGAGGAGAGAGAGATACATAATGTATACCTGGAAAGTACTCGAGGGCCTGGTCCCAAATTTGCACACTGCCATAACAACATACTGGATTGAGAGATATGGGAGGAAGTGTAAAATAAACCCAGTGAGGAGCAGGGGTGAGGTGGGGACAATAAGGGACCACTGTATCAACATCTGGGGTCCCAGACTATTCAACATCTTACCAGAAGATATCAGAAACATGGCTGGAACAATTGTAGAAGCCTTCAAGAGGAAACTGGACAAGTAGTATCTTCACCAGGTGCCAGATCAACTAGGCTGTGATGGATATGTGGGGCAGCGGGCCTCCGGCAGCAGCAGCCTGGTTGACCAGGCAAACACAAGACTAGCCTGGCCCATGGTCGGGCTCAGAGAGTAGATTAACTCTCGAAACTCTTCAGAGGTATATCAAAGGTATATCTGTATCTACATCCGGAGTCCCAGACTATTCAACATCTTACCAGAAGATATCAGAAACATGGCTGGAACAAGTGTAGAAGCCTTCAAGAGGAAACTGGACAGGTAGTATCTTCACCAGGTGCCAGATCAACCAGGCTGTGCTGGATATGTGGGGCAGCAGGTCTCTAGCAGCAACAGCCTGGTTGATCAGGCAAGCACCAGACAAGCCTGTCCCATGGCTGGGCTCTGAGAGTAGTGAAACTCTCGAAACTCTTCAAAGGTATAGTACTATGGCTTTGAACTCGGTCTGTGCCGTACTTCTTCGTGAGGAGCTCAGCTCACTCAGATAAGCTGTGAGTAGTAAATTATGGCCTAGATATGAGAGAATGGGTCTGTGTGGTGAGTGCAGCATATAAAAAAATCCTTCCCCACACAGTGCATGATAGAAAAAACTGTGATCATGTGTATGGTTTAAAATAGCAGTCTTGCAATATATTTTTGGATGGTTTTTATGGGTTTATTTTCAGTTTCTTTGGTATCATTTGATAGAATGGAAGATATATTACAGTAATAGAGATGATTTTGATTAGTTTAAGAACTGGAAGTAGCTTGAAATTGAGCTCAAAGTAACAGTAATATTGGATTATTGTCAGTATTCTAGAGGACACTGATCAACTGGCTGGTCTGATATGTGTTCACTACTGTGCTAACATTATTTATACACTTACTCTTACAGTAATGCAGTTGCCTGCATAACAGTAAATCTACTACTTATTAAATAGTAAAGTCAGTAAATTTAAAAACTTTCTTTCAACACACTGGCTGTATCCCACCGAGGCAGGGTGGCCCAAGAGGAAAAACGAAAGTTTCTCCTTTACATTTAGTAATATATACAGGAGAAGAGGTTACTAGCCTCTTGCTCCCAGCATTTTAGTCACCTCTTACAACACGCAAGGCTTACGGAGGAAGAATTCTGTTCCACTTTCCCATGGAGATAAGAGGAAATAAACAAGAATAAGAACTAGAAAGAAAATAGAAGAAAACCCAGAGGGGTGTGTATATATATATGCTTGTACATGTATGTGTAGTGTGACCTAAGTGTAAGTAGAAGTAGCAAGACATACCTGAAACCTTGCATGTTTATGAGACAGAAAAATGGACACCAGCAGTCCTACCATCATGTAAAACAATTACAGGCTTTTGTTTACACTCACTTGGCAGGACGGTAGTACCTCCCTGGGCGGTTGCTGTCTACCAACCTACTACCTAGAAAATTTAAAAACATTAACGCTAAAACTATCACAAATCAATATGCTGTTCTAACTGTAGACATACCCACTTGCTTGCATTGAGACAGTGAGTAGAAAGAGAACACAGTCAATCACAAGAAACAGCTACACACACTAAGGAAGAGAAGGTTGATTGCAATTTAGCAGATCTACAATAATCACCTGTCTACTGGAGAGTGAGAGTGCATAATGTGTTATTTTTGTGCATTTTTAGTTGTGTTTAATGTAAATTTAGCATGTTTTAGTAATCTCATAAAAATTTAGCATGTCTTTATCTGTTTCATATAAAATTAGCAAGTTTAACTCATTTTGGGCAAGATTTTTTTTTTTTTTTTGGGGGGGGGGCAGGGGGGTGTTGTTGCCACCAGACCATCTTGTTAGTCATAAAATACAGTAATTCAGAGCATGGAGAAGCGGTTGTTGGAATGGTTTGGTTATTTAGAAAGACAGGGTGGATGTACGAATTGGGTGGACAGAATGTGGGGTATGGGATGTCCAAGGATGGGTTGAGGAAGAGATTGAAGAAGATCTTGAATGGTAGGGGCCTAAGCATCTAGCAGGCATGTGTGAGAATACTATATTAGATCAGATTGGAGATAAGTGTTTTGAGGGATTTGATGCGTTGTTGGAGTGTGAGTGAGATAGCATTTATGAAAAGATTTAGGGAAACTGATTAACTGGACCAGAGTCCTATAGGTGTAAGTACAGTGCCTGCACTCTAAAGGATGGGTGGAGCTGTTACTATTCAAAGGGTTATTTGAACTGTGATATCTGTGCACTTCTGGTAAGACAGCTATTGAATGAATCATGATAAATGTATTTCCTTCTTTGGGTCACCATTCCTAGGTGAAAAGTGGCTAGTGTTGTAAAAAAAAATTACTCTCCTTATAAAATACAGTACATTTAGTATGAATTTTAGAAAAATATAGTTGAATTAGGATCTTTTATATAAAATCTATGGTATGCTAAGCATTTCAGCCAGAACCTAGGTAATAATGAAGTTGGCTTTATGTAAGAGTGAAGTTGGAAATGTTCTAGAAATGTACTGATTTCATGAACCACTAAAAGACCACCTGCCAATTTTTTCTTATAAATTTACTAGTTAGAATCTCCCCCATTTAATTTTAACCACTTGGCCTAATTTTGTCCCCATTTTTTCTTTTGGGGCCCATTTTCTTTTATGTCTTAAACAGCAGAGACCCAATACCCTAACATAATGGCACTCGAACAACCCTATTCAAGACAACTGTAGCTCATCCTCTTAAGCAGTGTTAGTATTTCACCTGTGGCTGTGATGTTTACTTTGGGTATATGATGTTGACAAAATAACTAAAATTTGCTCATGTGACATTGTAGAGTATTGTACAGTTCGCTCAGTGGGTCTGTTTTCAATTTGCTCTTCAAATTTTTATTTCTTGTATGTATTATTAGCATTGTGGTATTATTTCATTGATTAATTTTTGCTAATGCTGTAGACTACAATCTAACTTAACTTACCCAAATAACATATAGTATGTCAATAAACTTGCTTAAAATCACATGTAAGAAATCAAAGCTGGCCAGTTATTCCTTAGGATGGGTTGACTGCTGACTAGAAAATCGGCAGTCCTCGTATTTCATTAAACAGTACACAAAAAACATCTCATTCTTCAAAATGCACTGTATTCTGTTTACATTACTAATTGGAATTTGAAAATTTGGAGTTCAGTACTCCTGGTACTGAAACGGGAAGTACAATACGGTATGTGTATGACTGGGTACTTTTACGATGTATTCGAAGTTGAATGACCAAGATGTGAATGCAAAGGCTCTCTTAAGAGGCATCTTAATTTAATGTAGCTTCCTGTATTTAGGGAGTCACTTATTGTACACATCTCTGCTAGACAGAAATCCCTGACATACCCAAATATCGTAACTCCATATTTAACATCACTCTTATCCTTGCAACATGGATTTTGTTCATCTATCAAGCAGTGCTTTATTTTGTTGAGAGAAATGTTGCTTCTTCCACCTGGTACTTAATTACCTGAGGAGTTTCTTATTAGGCCTCAGGTTTAATGAATGAAAATCTTATTCCAAACTTCTTAATTGAATGTCAATATTATTAGGAATATCTTTGGGTGACCAGCAAGGATTATTATACCTGATGGTGTTCCCTTGTTCTATGTGAATTCACTTTTATGTTATGCTGCTTTTCTACCAGTAATTCCCTATGTGCTATATAAATTTCCATTATGCATTCAGTGCAAGTCACAAAATGTAATGAAGGTTCCTATAATAAATACCTAACTGTTACTGACCTGACTGAGATTAATACAGCTGACATGGGCCTGGAATATCACATAAATCAAGGAATACCTGATATTCTTCCAAGCAAACATTACAAGATCGCAGTGGGAGGTTATTAACTCTTTCAGGGTCCAAGGCCAAAATCTGAAGTGGTGCCCCAGTGTCCAAGAATTTTCAAAAAAAAAAAAAAAATTTTTTTTTCTTATGAAATGGTAGAGAATCTTTTTGTGAATGTAATAAAACAAAAAGTACGAAATTTGATGGAAAATTGACGAAATTATGCTCTCGTGAATTTTGATGTGTCAGCGATATTTACGAATCGGCGATTTTGCCGACTTTGACTCCCATTTTAGGCCAATTACATTATTCCAGTCGACCAAATTCTTAGCTATTTCACTAGTATTACTTCCATTCTATCGATTGAGCACAAGAAATCGCCAAGTCAACTGTTTCAACTACAAAATAAAGTGACCGGAAATTGGTAATTTGGCCAATTTAACACAAAGTTCAAAATATTCCAATTTCAAAATAGGGTCCACAATAAACAATGTAGGTATTCCTGGCACTAAACTAATATTTCCTCTGTTCATTAGTTATGTTTTGAGGCTTTGCAAATGAATTCCATTTTGATTTTTTATTCACATAATGAATTTTTATTCACACCAAAAAATAGAAGATTTACTGTTATGCAATATTGTAATAATTGTATAAATATCATCACCACATTTGTGAATGTATATTAGACCCACCAGCTGGTGTGTATTAGACGTGTGAGGTTGTTTGTTTACTCTTGAACATCGGCAAAAATTTAACATTTCCGCCACTTTGAGCTCAGTTTCAAGCCATTTCCAGTGCTAAACCCAATCAAAATTAGCTCTATTTCTGTAATATGTCTTCCATTCTATCAAATGAGACCAAGAAATCACAAATACAACTATAAAAAACATACAAAAAAACACTGCAAAGTCGCTGTTTTAATCGAAAATCACGGTCTCAGTTTTTTTTCTCTCATTATACACTGTGTGCTGCAGGATTTGTTTTATGTGGTGCACACATACCACATATATGTATTCTCTCATATCTAGGCCCAAATGTACCACTCACAGTTTATCAGAGTGAGCTGAGCTCATGACGTAGATCTACGGTTTGGACCCTGAACGTAAAGCCGTAGATCTATGGGACGGACCCTGAAAGGGTTAATTCAATATGGCTTACCATCCACTTCAACTAATAATAGATTTTTGAGGAGTCCATTTGACTATTAAATCACATACCTGATTGTAATACAGTGGTCCCTACTTTTTCGTAATTAATCCTTTCCTGGAAGTGTGACTATTATCGAAATTGACAATTTTCAAATCCATTTTCCCCATAAGAAATAATGTAAATCCAATTAATTCGTTCCAGACACCCAGAAATATCAACAATTTTTTTTTTACCTTAAAGATAGATTTACATGCACAAAAGAATGAACATTCAAACCTGTCAGTTACCTTTATTGAAGGCTTTTGTTGATGAATGGAAGACAGGGAGAAGGAGAGAGGGAAGAGAGGTTATTGTTTGGAAGGGGAATCCCCCTCCATAAGGACTCTAGGTCACTTCCCTAGCTTAAATATAGATTTACTTGCAGAAAAGAATGCCAAATAAATGTAAAGCACTAATAAAATGTATAAATGAACATTTAACATCACACTTACCTTTTATTGAAGACTTTTGTTGGTGTATGGCAGAGGGAGGGGAGGCGAGTTTCTTGTTGGAGAATATAACACTAATATCAACTCTCCAGCTTATTTATCTACCACAATTCAACTATCGTGACTTAATAAACAATATTAATAACATAAAAACATGGAATATACTTTAGAATGAATAAAATAAGTCATAATGCATGTCACGAGAGGTGTTGTGTTGTTGTTGGGCCTATAAGGGCCACTGAGAGCATAAGCCGTCCATAATGGTGGTGAAGGCTGCAGCTGAGGTGGTGGTACTTTCTGTAGCCCTATATAATCCAACAACATTGTAGGAGTTAGTAGAATTGCTGAATCACTGAAGAAGGCACTCTCTACCACCATCACAACCACTACCACCCTCTACCACCATCACTACCACCTTCTACCACTATCACAACTGCTACCACCACCACCATCACTACCACCGTCTACCACTATCACAACTGCTAGCACCCTCTACCACCATCGCTACCACCCTCTACCACTATTACAACTGCTAGCACCCTCTACCACTATCACAACTGCAAGTACCCTCTACCACCATCACTACCACCCTCTACCACTATCACAACTGCTTCCACCCTACCACAACCACCTTCGTATTTTTCTACAAACTTTTTCTTAAATTATATGTGTTTCTCACATTCTTTACCAAAGGGCTAGCACTAGAAGCTTTCTTTGGAGCCACGGTGACTTATTTAGCACTTGCAAGCACTAAAACAAATAGAATAATATGAAATGTATCATATGAATTCGTGGGATCATCCTCACTCACTGATAAACAGTGGCACACTGGCTGGGAATGGATTGTGAGGCGGCTCGGGGCTGTGTGTACGCGTCCCAGATGAACGACTACTTGTGAGTCAAACGACGATTCACGAGCCAATGGTTTGACAAAAATAATGTTACAATTTTCGAAAATTATGACTATTGAGCCTTACGATTATTGAGGGACCACTGTATCACTAGTGTAGCCAAGAATTTTTCTTCAGCTCAGCATTCACACTTTGTATAGCTTATAGCTATACAAAGAGTATGTTCATTTTCTCTAATCTATATGAAATTATGGGCCTAATAAATGGCATGCATTGGAATACACTTCTAAAAAGTCAGCAATTAAATGAATGATGGTGAACGCATTTTCTTCTTTGCATCACCCTGCCTTGGCAGATGTCCATTGAGGTACAAAAATTTTAAATTGTTTACAGCCAAAGAATTTTCCAAAATTAAGACAATAGAGAGGTATCTTTACTGACAGACTTGTGACATTGGCATTTGTTGGGCTGTTGGGCCACCAATAGACATATGTAAGGAGGATAAGTTATGTAATGACAGTAATAGCTTCAGAAATTTTTGTGATATCCTCTATTTGCTTAGACAAGCACAGTAGTTATCAAACAAGAAAATTTCCTGGAAACATAAACACATATGCAGTTTAATGTGATCCTTTATTGACAACGTTTCGCCCACACAGTGGGCTTTTTCAAGTCACAAACAGATCTGTTTGTGACTTGAAAAAGCCCACTGTGTGGGCGAAACGTTGTCAATAAAGGATCACATTAAACTGCATATGTGTTTATGTTTTCATTGTGTCTGTATTTTATACCATTTATTTTCAAGAAAATTTCCTAGAACTCGGTACTTTTGGGTAACTCGAAACTAATTGGTATCAATAATAAACAGCAGCAGCAACAGCAACAGGATGGTCGTGATGGCAGCAGAGATGTCTCACCATTCCTGCACCACCACCATCACCGTGGACGAGGCAGAGGACCCCACCATTATAATCACCATCCTCGAGGAAATCATCATGGTAGCCATCAGTACTCAAATAATTATCAGGGGAACAATTTCCAGGGTGAGAATTTTTTTGTTTGTATAACCTACCACTACAAACAAAATCCACAGTAGATAAGACATGCAACAGTTAGGTATCTTTATTCTGAAATGTTTTGCCTACACAGTAGGGTTCTTCAGTCAGATATGAAGTTGACAGCAGAAACAGTGGAGATGGAAAGATGATGTAATCAGTCCTTCACCATCAAAGAAGTAAATTTGAGGTGGTCACTCCCTCAAATTGAAGAAGTTTTGCTCCATAGCTTGAAACAGTGTTCCTGACTATGGAGCACAGCTCTTTGCCAGGCTGAGGGACTAACCACCTCAAAACTAATACTATAAGGGTGATGGACCAATTACATCATCATTATATCACTGCT
>NC_069415.1:70692303-70847130 GCF_026875155.1 Cherax quadricarinatus
TAGTTGTAAAAAATACATAATATATGTATATCTTAATATAGTAAACAGTACTTTGTGTAAAGTGCAGGCTGTAACATACAATAAAGTTGAATGATCAGGTGGAAAGTGAGGAGATGGCAGGTGAAGTGAGGCTGATTTGTGGAAAAAAGACACTTATGTACAGTTCAGGACATTTATTAGAAAAAACATTTTGCCATGAGTGGCTTCTTCAGTCCTTGTTGTGAAACATTTCCTCTAATAAATGTCCTGAACTTTACATAAGTGTCTTTTTTCCACATCTTGTCAGTCTCACCATACTATTTTTCTGAGGCTGATTTGTAGAATGAATGAATGAAATAATGTTTTACTAGTAAAGGTGAATCATGGAATATGACGAAAGATTTAGAAATCCAGTACAGTAGGGCCCCACTTATACAGCAGGTTAGGTTCCAGGCTGCTGCCTGAAAGGGGACATCACCGGAAAGCAGAACGCCATTTGTTTCCTCTTATAAATGTCAGATAATAAGTTTACACTAACATGTATTAAGTTAGCAATAGAACAAGGCATTAAAAAACAATAAAAAATAAAATACACACAGTACACTCATTACTTACCTCAAAATATTTGTAGTCTTAATGTAGGGTGAGAAGTGAGTAGTGTTTATTGTAAGAAGTTAGGTGTGGTAGGTATGGCAGCCAACTAGGCCACCCCACCCACATGTAATATACTTTGACATTGAAAGAGCCCTAAAGCGATAAAATGCATTTAGTGTACACTCATTAACTTCCCTTAAAACATATTTGTAACTTAATGATCTTAATATAGGGTGCAAGGTGAATAGTAAGGTAGGTAGGTAGGCATCGAAGTGTGGTAGGTATCATAGCCCATCTGGCCACCCCACCCACACATTATATACTAGGCATTTAAAACACCCTGTACATATTAGAAAGACAGGGAGCCGTAATGAGAGTTTTTGTCCATACTTTTGATATCCACTGTATTAGTGGAACACCCTAAGGCGAACGCCAAAAAAAAAAGCCCTGGCCACTTACTGTATTTAGAAATACCGTGAACATTCATTCTTCACATGGGTTACATTCCTGAAAGCTGCATGTCAATTATTTCCGTGATTATAGAGTGAAAAACATATGGGAATAGTAGGGTTGCTTGCCTCATAATGTCATAAAGCTTTAAAAACATAGTTTTCTTCTAAACCTAACCTTGTTAGATATTGATACTCTGTAAAATACTTGAACTCTAGTGAGGCTTAAGAGTGAAAAAAGGAGTTATGAATCCTGAAAGGGATGCGGCACTCTTATCACCTCCCCCACAGTGAAATTGGTATTGTTTATTCTTATGCGATTCTTTTTCATAATATTATTAGTAGAAAAGTTTGAAAGTGACCATGATAAGAGTACGGGCATGAGGGTATTCAATTATTTAAAGATAAAGAAAAATTGGATACACATTGGAGATAGAGAGTATGGAAGAATTGCATGCTTTTAGATATTTGGAGTTGATGTGTCCAGCGATGGGTTTACAAAGATGAGGTTAACCATAGAATTGCTGAAGGAAAAAAGATGAGTGGTGTGTTGAGGTATAACGTGGAGACAAAAAAAATGTTATCTATGGAGCAAAGAGGGAATGTAAGAAAGTATAGTGGTAAACCAACTTTCTATATGGGTGTGAAGCTTGGTTGTAAATGCGCAAACGAGGAGGCGGTGGTAGGCAGTGAGAGTCCTGTCTAAGGGCAGTGTGGGGTGTAAATATTATCAGAAAAATTCGATGTGGAAATGAGAGAAGGTGTTGGAGTTACTTAAAGTATTAGACAGAAGGCTGAAGAGGGGGGTTTGTTGAGGTGGTTGGTCATTTTTTGAGAGAATTGATCGAATTAAATGAATATGGAGCGCGTAAAAATCTGTAGGGGAGGAAGTGGGGTAGGGTCCATCCTCGAAAATGTTGGAGGGAGGGGGTAAAGGAGGTTTTGTGGGCGAGGGGCTTGGACTTCCAGCAAGCATACGTGAGCGTGTTAGATAGTGAATGGAGACAAATGGGTTTTGGGACCTGACGAGCTGTTGGAGCATGACAGGGAATAATTAGGAAGGAATTCAGGTGAAACCAGTTATTTTTATATAGCCCATATTGAATACTGGAAATGGGAAGTACAATGCCTGCACTTTAACGGAGAGATTTGGGATATTGGCAGTTTGGAGGGATATGTTTATGTTATATATCTTTATATATGCTTCTAAACTGTTGTACTGGCAACTTTCTGCAAAACATTGATTATGTATGAGTGAGGTAAAGTGTAATAATGATATGAAAGTATTTTCTTTTTTGGGGATTTTCTTTTCTTTTGGGTCATGCATGCCTCGGTGGGAGACGCTTACTTGTGAAAAAAAAAAATACTTGACAGAATTGATGAATTAGGCATATGTACAACACCTGTGAATTTATTATAGTGAAACAATCGCCATCAAAAGTGGGGGGCCACCCTTTTTTTGATTAAATACAGCTAGGTAATTGTAGACCTATCCCTTCCATACAAAGTAAGTAAGCATTAGCTTGAGTGACCCTTAAAAACACCACCCACAACAAAATCACTCGTACTATCATTTAATGTATTCTGTGCTGCGTAGGGTAAAACTGACAGAAAGTTTATGTGTTACCTTCAGATCCTTGCTCTTTTTCCCTTGTTGCTACAGAAGTGAGTAATGTGGTTGATGTGGTGCTTATGTATTTTAAGAACCTCATGTGCCTCTGCCTCCACTACATATTCAACAATGTTAAATGCAGTTAGAGTATGACAAATTAAAGCACAAGAATTTTAATTAATGTAATTACAATACCATCCGACTTATGAATCCAAGCTGGTTCTTACCAACAGATGTAAATCAAATGGACGTAAGTCGAACCTTGAAATTCCGACATACTGGGTAGTGCATAATGTCAAATCTTTGCTAAATAAACTACCTACAATTACTTAATGAATGTAAATTCAATTATTTCAATTTTACCAAAATGTACTATTGATATATTTTAATCATTATTACAGTATATTATGGTTATACATGGTAGTGGACTTTATTGTAAATTTTACATCTCCATAGAGTATCATATGTTCCTGTTAACTTAGTCTTTCGACACAGTTGAATGGGAGAATACACTGTTTAGTGTCCATCCTGCAGAATGTCCTATAACCTAAAGCTCTAAGTAATGAGAAACTACTCGAACATGTGTAATACGTATTTCGGCTGGCTGGCCTGACTATCAGGCCAGCCCGGTAGGTGGGTGATGGTTGGTTGGTTTGGTTGGCTGGCGGCGGCGGGCTGCTGCTGGCTGGCTGCTTTCTGCTGAATATGGCTTGTACCTCTCCATCTGTATCTGTCTCTGTGACCTCTCTCTCACAGGTCACATTAGTAAAATTATCATATACAGTATTGTGTAAATAATCAGGATAACCAGAAAATCCAGACAAGTGCATACAGTGGAACTGACACTCCCAGTTCCCTAAATTAATAATAATCATAATTATTATTATTATTATATTACAATAATAGCATTAATAATAATAATAATATTATTAATAACATATAATAACGTTCACTCATTAACCTCTTTAAATCTCTGTAATCTATGTAAGTGAGAGTGAGTAAATAAGATTAAATGAACAAATGAGAGAGAATGAGAGTGTAGAAGGTTTGCGAGTTTTGTAAACAAACTAGTTGTTGCTACCAGCCCGGACACGAATGGTTTTTGTTCACTCTTCAGCTACTGGATAAACATCCTCATATGTATGTTAATTTACATGTTTAAATGTTTACTAGCAGTGTGTATTATATAATTTGAAAAAAAAATCATAGATGGATTATGCAAAATGTCTATATTAACATTTCATATACTAAATATTTAATGCACCTCAGACTGATTATTATTGTGTTGTTATTATCATTATTAATATGGCATCTTCAAGACCAATAACACACTCTAATGATTTAATGTGTATCTGCCATGCCAGAACAATGCAAGATGTGAGTTTAAAACAGTAGGTCATATCTTATCATTCTAGAGGGTATATCAGGTATTTATGTTATTTATATTATTTATAGTCATGTTAGATGAATTTTAATCGATAAATAACTGTAGAAGCTGAATTAGCGTCATATTGAAGATGTGATAACTCTGCTTCATGTGTAATACCTGTTGGTTCATGAACGGCTCTGAGACAGAGAGACAAGCAGACAGAAAGACAGACACACACAGGAAAACATAGATAAACAGATACAGACAAATATATACAGACAAATACAGACAGTGTATGTGCGACAGTGAAAACAAATAAAGAAGCTCGAGAGTAAGAGCCTTTCTTGCCACAATTTCCAATGCAAGATTCAGACTTCCTCTTAGGGGCCATGGTGAAATTTACTGTCCAGTTAGTACAGTTAATACAGTATGATGCTGCCTGCATGGCGCATTGCTGCCGCTAGTATCATCAAATATTGTACAGCAGTATGCATCATCAAGCCCAGCCCAGCTGCCAGAATCACTGTTGTAAGTCGATGTGTTGACGTATGGTCGAATCAGGTCGTAAGTCGATGGTAGTGAATTGTTACTCTACCACAATTCCCCATTCCCTCTAGCCACATTTTTTCTAGAAATCATTAGTTCCATGCCTCCTCCAACATCAGTATTTTACTTTCTGGGTGCCATGATTAACCCGTAAACGGTCCAAATGTATATATACATTTTTTCACATTTGAAAGTATGTAAAATAAAGTAAGATCTTTTTTTTTTTTTTTTTTACAATTAGTAAATGTGTATAAAAAACTTTTGGATTACTTTTTTTTTTTTTGTAGTTATATTATGACAAAATGGTAAAAAAACTAGATCTACTTTTGTAGCACTACACATGTGAACGTAGATCTGCTTGGACCGTTTACGGGTTAACATTCAAGAGATGATACTGAATAATGATACGAAAGAAAATAAGACACAAATTAGGTCACAATGGCCACCTGTGTCTCTGTTGATGTTCTCCTTTCACTACACAGTTTTTCTTATTTAAAAACTATTCCATCCCATTATAATCAACAACATGTGTAATAAAGCTTAACCCCTTTCAGGGTCCCTAGGCCTAAATCTGAAGTCACGCACCAGTGTCCAAGAAATTTTGAAAAAAAAAAAAAATTATTTTTTCTTACAGAATTAAAGAGCAATTTTTGTGAGGTACTAAAACCAAAAAATATAGAATCTGATCATTACTTACCGAGATCAGTGCCAAGAAGTTTTATAGAGAAATGATGGTGGTGGCAGCAACATGTACGAATTCCCCATACTCGAAAATATATTAATTTGTTGTTTTAGTTGTTTTTTCTTCATTTCATTTTTTTTCTATTCCTACTAACTTTGGGGCCGAGAGACAATACAGTAGATAATTGATAGATATATACTCACTGTATTGATCACAATAACCTCACTAAAGTTATTATCATATTATTTTTACCCTGTTGTTTATTACAATAAACGATGCACAAATATTGTCTAATACGTAATGTTCTATCATATACTTACATTTTACAATCACGGGACATGGTTTTAGCACGCTGAGCTTGTGGAACTCCTTGAAACAAGCCCATGCATCAGAGGCACCTTACTCCTCACCACATAAACCGAGTGTCTTTGCGACTTTTTGCCGTCGTTTTGTTTTGTGCACCGACAATGCATCTCGTCTGAGCAAATTTCTATGAGTTGAAGGAAGCTGTATTATGAAATGATCACCGTCTCTCCTCAAACGCTTGGTATATTGTGATGAATTCAGGACCATGTGTATTGCAGTGTTGTTACCCTTGGTACTTTCCTTATGAGTTGTCTGAACAACAGACAAACAAATTACCATACGGGGTCTGTTACCATCTTTATTGGTAACATATTTATGCATTCACATGAAATTCATGATATTGGAAGAAAAGTTCATGTACCACTTGTAACTCTACCAACACATCAACAAAACCATCTGCATGTCACATTGTCAACCAAGCCATGTTTATGGTGTATAATCAATCACGACACTGGTTTTCGAATACGTTCATTAGTCACTCATCAACTTGCCACTGTCTTGCATTTCATTACGTTGAATGGTTGTCAACAATGTGACTCTCGTTTGTCATGCCACCGTAATGCCATGATGTCATTGGCAGTAAACACCTGCACGTCATCACCACGAACACCTGCGTTGAGCCTGGCATATGTTTACGATTAGAACGCACTGTGCCACACACATCTGTCTTGTTCACTCGCATGAAATCACTGAGTAATGGGCTTGTGTACCAGTTATCGGTATATAATGTATGGCCCTTACCAAGATAAGGTGCCATCATGTTTCTCACTACGTCACCTGAGATACCCAATAACATCTTGGTATCTTTCAATGTTTTACTACCCGTGTATACAACAATATCCAACACCAGGCCACTGTCACAATCACAGAGTACAAACAATTTTATACCAAAGCGTTCCTCTTGCTCGTATATACTGCTTGAATGACAGTCTACCTTTGAACAAAATCAAAGACTCGTCAATTACAAGATTCTTGAATGGATAAAAGTATATCCTGAACTTTTGTTTGAGATACATGAAAACATTTCTAATCTTGTATAACCTGTCACTTCTGTCAGGCCTGGTTTTGTCAGAGAAGTGCAACATACGTAACAGTAAGATAAACCTGTTCACTGGTATATTTCACTGAAGGATGGGGTACAAATTAGCCGATCTGTGGACCAGTATGCTTTTATATTATGCTTATAGACGTGAGGCATAAGCATTATTGTTGCAAAAAGCAAATACATTTCTGCAACAGTCGTCTCTTTCCACCTGTGTAGTCTTGACTGTGGTGATAAGATCGTATTTGCCATGGTGTACTGAAAATACTTATTACTTTCCCTGCAATAATTTCCATCAATGGCTGGTCAAAGAATAATTCAAAGAATTCCAGTTCATTGGCCGTGGTTCCAAGGGGACAGGTAGTAGAATTCCACTTTGTTGTCGAGTCATCAAAGTGGTGAGGGCTGGGAACAAAATATTGGGATTTTGCTGCAATCCCATGATACAGGTTTGCTGGTGGATACTGGACATCATATGCTGGTTGTTACGGGTGGTTGGAGCGGCTGTGGTAGGGGGTACGCTCCTCTTTGTCCTTTAACTGACGAGTCAGCAGCGTGGGTTCCCGCGTGTGCACAGCGAGTCACGCATGGCGTTGGGGGCACTAACCACGACCTAGCCTCCACAAACACCATCCACTGATGCTTGTGGCCCATCCATGCCAAGTGTAGCCACATCATCCTCACTATCATTACCTAAAACCGGGTGTGGGCCACGGGGCATTACTCCGGGATGTACGTCCGGATGAACTCTTCCCTGGCACAGCATAGGTTACACTACGCTCCTAGCCGCGATGTGGCGCGAACATACCGACGCTTCACTGGTGAATATGTTTTCCTCACTATCACTACACGAATGATCGTCGATCGCAATAAAATCACAAATCCACGTCAGAATCATCGTCAGTACTGAAGTCAGGAGAGCCAGCCACGGAAAAAAATATATTTCTCTTACGTTTAGGAACACCCCGAACCCACCGAGATTCACGAGTTGGCCCAAACCAGAGGTATGAAGGTCGAGGATCGTCGGGGTATTCTGCACTAATATCGATATCCTGGTCATTATTTTCGGTTCACTAACTTACAAAGCCTAAGATACGTCTCATTTATTCCACTTCCATCAGGTCAGAACTATCAACCAGGAATAGGGAGAGTCCGCAATTTTCCGGGGGAGTTGAGAGCTACTTGCCGACGAGCATGGTAACAGGTGACTGAGCCGCGGTTCCCACAATGCAATGCATGCGCCTAGATTTTTTGTTTATAGGTCGCACTAACCCCACAGGCGCAGACCCATTCTGCTCATATGTAAGGCCCTATGATCGCTTTCCGCGCTAAAGTTTGACGGCGCTAAAATTTTGGCGTAGACTACGGTTTTGGACACTCACCGACGCAGCCGTAGATCAACCGGACGGACCTGAAAGGTTATAAATCCGTTTCCTGAGATCTCACGTTTGACGAAATTATCGTTAGGCCTAATTAATTTTTCCATAAGAAATAATGGAAAACAAATTTAATATACCGTTCCTGACACCCCAAAGTATTGGGTGGGAACAAAAAAAAAAATTTTACCACATGAAATATTAATTTTAATACACACAACTGAAGAAGACCATTCACAGTTACATGACACTTACCTTATTAAGATCAGGTGAATGATTGATGGAATGGGATGAAGTGGAGACTGTGGATATTTGTTAATTTTATGGAGGGGAATCCCCTTCCATTTTAAGGACTTGAGGTGGCAAGACCCTTTTTCCCGTGGTTACTTCCCTCTTCTTTTAATGCCGACTAGTGACCAGCATGAGGAGTTCACCGTGGAACCTCCAGTCGCACAACATAATCTGTCCATAGAGGCCTGAACCTTCCCGTTCCTTTATGACTTCCAAAAGTGTTTCACAACATTGTCCAGTGTACAGGTTGCCTAACAAGCTTGCCAATAGCTGCGTGAGGGTGGATTTCATCAAAAAAAGTTTGCCACTTTAAGCCACATTGCACACATATCCTTAATCTTGAAGTAGACAACTTCTCACTTTCTCTATCCCCTCCTCCTGAGCAGTTCCTCAGTCAGTCCTCTTGCTGTTGAAGAATGATCCCAGCCGCCCATCAGTGGTAGTTCGTCATTGTCCCTCCTCCACCAACTCTTCCACATCCTCCCCTAACCTCCAACCCCAAGGACTTCCCCAATGTCCCCCACACAAGGGATTTCCCTCAACTGCATAGGATTCCCAGGGTTAGCCCTCAAAACCCTTCAAATCCCTTTTACGACACATTCTGGCCACAGTTTTCTCCAAGCAGAGTTTCAAGTCGCTCTTAGTCACGTTCCTCCGCAAGCCTTACCTATAATGTTTACACAGTTGAGGATTGCTAAAGTGATCTCAACGCAAATTCTCTCTTAGAGTCAATTGAGTTTCTGAATGTCACTACACATGCACCTTTCAATCATAGCTTTTGTGTACAGGTTTCTTGAAGTTGGAAATGACCTGCTGTTCCATGGGCTGCAGGGAGAGCTGGTATTAGGAGGCTAAGAACTTGACCTTAATGAAGCTCATTTCCACAAAGTCCTCGTCTGCCAAGTTCTGAAGGATGAGCCAGGAGCATTGTCTGATACTAGGAGGCACTAAGTCCAATTTATTTTCCAGGAGGTAATTTTCACAGTTGGGGGCAAATGCATGGTGTAACCAGTCATAGAAAAAGTCCCTAGTGACACCATGCCTTACTGGTGCCCTCCACAGCAACACCACAAATTAGCCTTGAGTACATTGTTTTCCTGAACACACTGGGAGTTTCAGAGTGATATCAGCCAATAAAGGCTTCACTTTTGCAATCACCACTACATAGCACACAGTCACAGAGTGAGAGATCCTCTTGTCTTTCATAGGCTTATGGTCCTTGGGATGCCTTTTCCTTCCTGGAGTAATTTAGGTCCTTCCCTGCTTCTCTTCTTGTCATATTTTCGTCGCATCTTTCCAAAACAGGGCTTTATCCAAAAATCACAAATAAAACTTGTTCAGGTTCCAGTCCGTTCAGCGCTGTCTATTGTACTCCATGAATTCTGCACATATTTTTCCAGCCGCTTAGTGTTCCTGAACTGCTGGCAGCCCCGCCTCCACCATGGCCTTAATCACACTATGTATGCCACTACGCTTCTAAATCTCTCAAACCAACCTTTGCTGGCATTAAATTCACTCTCATCACCACTAGTTGTCAGCATTTTCTAAATTAACTCCTGCATGCAACTTCCTAGCCATTTTCACATATGATCGCTTGGAGAGATGCCTATCTCGTGCTATCCGTTTTTCGTTTACCACGCCAATAACAGTCTCTCAACAACTTCTATCACTTGCGATGTACTGTTTCGAAACTAATTTGCACCTTTGGCAAAACAGCTGTCCTTGATGCCGTTTCTGGCCACAATAGTAGCGATGGGTTTATTGTGTTTACTGTACAACCTGGGCCAGCTCGGAGACAACGCACGTCCACATTCGTACTTAGCAATGGTATCTCTTACATCTTATCCTAGTAAACCTCACCCTTTTTCTGTAGGGGTTGAACTAGAAGCTTTCTGGGGCCCATGGTGACTTATTTTGCAGGTGCAATCACACAAAAAGGCTGTGATAATGTTGGAAATGTTCCGATTTGTATGGCTTGGAAGCGACCGCGGTGGCTGGCTTGTAAACATTGGCACGCACAGAACATGTGAGGCGGGCTCAGGCCGCATGTGGACGCGTCTCGAACGAATCGCGTTGAGCGAGTTTTTAGCGCTAGCCCGAGGCAGAAATGTTTTGCGTTAAAATGTATCGCTAGTGATTTAATGTTGTGCCCATGCTATTATGTTAGTCGAGGGGTTCCACTGTAAATCAAAAACCCTGGCGCGTAACCCGTACTAGTACGTCGGAAACCCTGAAAGGGTTAATACTAGACATATATATCATAGTTGGTTCGAATTGAATATTGATTTTATTATTTATCAACAAAGGTAGTTACACTGTTATATTTTACAGACTACTTAATACTAGACATGTACAGTAAATCATAGTTGGGTCAAATTGATCGTTGATGTTTTATATATCAACAGCACATTATATATCATTTATGTATCATATAGCACATTATAATAATGAGATTGAGGCAATTTTAGTTTTGAAATAATTTATAAAATTTGTGGCAACTTTTCTGGGTTGATGGTGTCAAAAGTATGTATTGCATGTGTTGTAAGTTTTGGGAGGTGTGTGGCGAGTTCTAAGTAGTGCCTTGAATTGCTACACAAGGGGGGGGGGGGGGGGGGGGGGGGGGGGGGGGGGGGGGGGAGCCCTTTTGTATTTTCAGGCAAAGAATTCCAGATTTTTGGGCCCTTTATATGCATTGCATTTTTGCATAGGGAGAGATGGACACGAGGGATATCAAAGAGTGTTTTGTGTCTTGTGTTATGCAAGTGAGTTTCTATTTAGTTCTCAAAAAGGGATTTTGGGGGGAGGGTTTATTTTGGATATTTTTTTCTGTGTAGTAGTGGGCACAAAAATAAAGTGGTATTTTGATGTTAAGAAAGTTAAGCTCTTAAATATGGTGGGGGTGTTTTGCCGGGTTCAAGAGTTTGTAATCTTCTCCGCATTTTCTTTGATAGCAAAACATTGCATGTAAATTCTATGTAATATCTTTCATAGTAAAATTTTTTTAAGAAAATATCGTAGGTGGATTAATGAAAATGTCTCTATTAACCTAAAATATAATTAAGGGTTTAAGGTGATTTGCTGTAGTTGAACCCCATGCACAAATACCATAGGTGAGGTAAGGGTGGATGAGCAAGAAGTGCCGTTTGGGGTACATAGTACCATATCTTAGAGAGGACGCCTACTGTTTTGGAGTTTTTTTAAATACTGTATGTGGGTTAGAAATTTAAGACAGCAGTCAATGTGGAGCCCTAGAAATTTCCAGAACAGACCTGTTTCGTCACAATTGAACACTTGTTGGGGGATGAATTTTTCAGCATTGCCATGCCTTATCACACTGTGTATGCCACTACAATTCTTAAATCTCTCAAACCAACCTTTGCTGGCCTTAAATTCACCAATATGAGCACTAGTTTCCAGGCATTTTTTCCTGTTCACATGGGTGTTAGTTGACTGTTGTGGGTCGCATCCTGGGGAACAAGATTAAGGACCCCAATGGAAATAAGTTACAGTCCTCGATGATGCACGGCTTTCTTGGGTTATCCTGGGTGGCTAACCCTCTGGGGTTAATCGTTTCTCGGTAATTATTTCACGTTAAGCCACACCAACAACACTCTCTCCACATCTTTGAGTAGTACAGCTGATGGTGGTGCAGCAACAGCTGACTGCGGTGCAGCAGCAGCTGACTGATCCAGCAACAGCTGACTGGTCCAGCAACAGCTGACTGTGGTACAGCAACAGCTGACTGATCCAGCAACAGCTGACTGGTCCAGCAACAGCTGACCGTGGTGCAGCAACAGCTCACTGATCCAGCAACAGCTGACTTGTCTAGCAACAGCTGACTGTGGTGCAGCAACAGCTGACTGATCCAGCAACAGCTGACTGGTCCAGCAACAGCTGACCGTGGTGCAGCAACAGCTGACTGGTCCAGCAACAGCTGAAAATGGTGCAGCAACAGCTGACTGGTCCAGCAACAGCTGACTGGTCCAGCAACAGCTGACGGTGGTGCAGCAGCAGCTAACTGTGGTATGATAGTATTTCTCACCCTTTTTACCACAGGGTTGGCACTAGAAGCTTTCTTTGGGCCCATGGTGGCTTATTTAGCAGTTAAAAGCACTATAAACAATGGAATAATACAAAATGTATCGAATGTATGCATGCAACCATCCACCCTGGCTTGTAAACAATGACGACAGGGCTGGATGGACAGGTTCGGGACGAGTCATGTTGGTCAGAAACAGCTGACGGTGGTGCAGCAGCAGCTGACCATGGTGCAGCAGCAGCTGACTGTGGTGCAGCAGCAGCTCACCATGGTGCAGCAGCAGCTCACCGTGGTTCAGCAACAGCTGACTGTGGTGCAGCAGCAGTTCACCATGGTGCAGCAGCAGCTGACTGTGGTGCAGCAGCAGCTGACAGTGGTTCAGCAACAGCTGACTGTGGTGCAGCAACAGCCAACTGGTCCAGCAACAGCTGACTGTGGTGCAGCAACAGCTGATGGTGGTGGAGCAACAGCTGACTGTGGTGCAGCAGCAGCTGACCATGGTGCAGCAGCAGCTGATTGTGGTGCAGCAGTAGCTAACCGTGGTGCAGGAGCAGCTCACAATGGTTCAGCAACAGCTGACTGGTGCAGCAGCAGTTCACCATGGTGCAGCAGCAGCTGACTGTGGTGCAGCAGCATCTGACAGTGGTTCAGCAACAGCTGACTGTGGTGCAGCAGCAGTTGACCATGGTGCAGCAACAGCTGATGGTGCTGCAGCAGACTGGTGCAGCAATAGCTGACCGTGGTGCAGCAACACCTGACTGCGGTATTATAGTATTTCTCACCCTTTTTACCACAGGGCTGGCACTAGAAGCTTTCTTTGGCCCCATGGTGGCTTATTTAGAAGTTACAAGCACTATAAACAATGGAATAATACAAAATGTATCGAATGTATGCATGCAACCAGCCACCCTGGCTTGTAAACAATGACGGCAAGGCAGCTGAGGCGCTCAGGCTGGATGGACAGGTTTGGGAGGGATCAAGTTGGGCGAGTTTTTTATTGTTAAGCGGGCCAAAATTTTTACACTCAAATGCTTCGTTAGGCGGATTTAACGTTGTGCGATGCGTTCGTTAGGCGAGGGTCCACTGTATAGTATTGGAGTGGTTAGTATATTTGTTTAATAATTGTATGAAAGAGGGGAAGGTAACTAGGGATTGGCAGAGATTGTGTATAGTTCATTTATATAAAGGGAAGGGGACAAAAGAGATTGTAAAAATTATAGGGAAATAAGTTTACTGAGCACAGTAGGGCCCCACTTATACGGCTGGTTAGGTTCCAGGCTACCGCCGTAAAGTGGAACACCCTTTTTTTCCACTTACAAATGCATACAAACACTAGATAACAAGTTTACACTAACATATATTAAGTTAGCAATAGAACCAGGCATCAAAAAACAATAAAAATGTACAATACACACATAGTGCACTCATTACTTACCGTAAAATATTTATAGTCTTAATCTAGGGTGAGACAAGTAGTATTTATTGTAAGAAATCAAGTGTGGTATGTATGGTAGTCAGCCAGGCTACCATACCAGGCCACCCCACCCACACATACAATTCTATGATATTTAAGCATCCCAGAGCGATAAAATGTATATACAGTTCACTCATTACTTACCTTAAAATATAGGGTTAGATGAGTAGTATTTATTGTAAAAAATCAAGTGTGGTATGCATGGTAGTCAGCCGGGCTACCATACCAGGCCAACCCACCTACACATAATATTCTATTACATTTAAGCATCCCAGAGCAATAAAATGTATATACAGTTCACTCATTACTTACGTTAAAATATTTGTAGTCTTAATGTAGGGTCAGGAGTAAGTAAATGAAATAAAACAAATAAATGAGAGAGAGAAAGAATGAGTGCATGAGAGAGTACAGGCGCAGAGTTGTGTAAACAAACCAGGTGAAGGTAAGGTTTGTAAACAAAGTGTACACGTCTGGTTTGTGTACAAGTTACATTGTGTACAGGTTGTCTCTACATTGATACGGTAGAATAAATAAAGAAGAACACTCCCATTCTCATGTAACATCATTTTGAGAAGAAATGATGCTCTGAGTGAAGGCAATGGAAATAAGTCACTCTGACTTTTTTGGGTTATCCTAGGTTCTCTACACATATGTTGTTATGTATGATAATCTATGTAACTGTATTTGTGTATACCTGAAAAAACTTACTTACATACATATGAAAGGAATAATTTTCTACAGTTACCCCCAGTAACACATTTTCTCTTATGTTAGATTAGAGAAAATGTTATTCTTGGCATCACTTGTACAAGTTATCTGGCTACCACATCTCATATTTATGTTTATTTATTCTATTGTGGGGTGTATTTATCATCTTTTTATGTTATGTATCGTGTTTATTATATAATTTTGAAAAAAAATATCATGGATAGATTAATGAAAATTTGTATATTAACGTAATATACAACATTTAATGAGACTCGGTGATGATTATTATTATTATTATTATCATTTCTAATATGGCGTCACTTGTGCAAGTCGTCTGCTACCACATCTCATATTTATGTTTATTCTATTGTGGGGTGTATTTATCATCTTTTTATGCTATGTATCGTGTTTATTATATAATTTTGAAAAAATATCATAGATGGATTAATGAAAATGTGTATTTAACGTAATATACGACATTTAAATGAGACTCGATGATTATTATTATCATTACTAATATGACGTCTGGAGACATAAGACACTCTTACTGATTTTAATGTGTACCTGCATGCCAGCACAGTATGTAAGTTTATTTAAGTACAGGTATACATAAGTATAATTATCAGAGTATATATAAAATATGAAATAACTTTTAAAAACATTTGAAATTTTGGAGTTTCCAGAGAAAATGGAGAGACTTAGTGCTTACTGAGCTCACGAAGAATGTAAACAAACAGGGTGGGGCGCGGTGACCGTATTAGAAAGTCAGGTGGGGGAGCCGTATAGCGAGTTTTGGTCATAATTTGAAATGACCGTATTAGCGGAAAGCCATAAAGTGAAACGCCGTGAAGTGGGGCCCTGCTGTATACCAGGAAAAGCGTACGGTAGGGTTATTATTGAAAGAATTAGAGGTAAGGCAGAGAGCAGGATTGCAGATGAGCAAGGAGGCTTTAGAATGGGCAAGGGATGTGTAGATCAAGTGTTTACATTGAAGCATATACAGTGGAACCTCAAATTTGGAACGTATCGCTTATCGAACTTCGAAAATCGACCGCTTTTTTTTAACCAACTTTGTCCCTATTATCGAATTCGCCCCTATTTTCAAACAGCCGGGTACCGGACCTGTCCAGCAACCTGCTCTGTCCGCGTCCCCATGCAGGCGCTATGAGCCAGTCTGGTTTTGTTGATGCTTGAGTAAACACTAACCTACACTCTCGTTCAAACATTTTACGATTACAGTGGACCCCCGCTTAACGAACACCTCCAAATGCGACCAATTATGTAAGTGTATTTATGTAAGTGCGTTTGTACATGTATGTTTGGGGGTCTGAAATGGACTAATCTACTTCACAATATTCCTTATGGGAAAAAATTCGGTCAGTACTGGCACCTGAACATACTACTGGAATGAAAAAAGTTCGTTAACCGGGGTCCACTGTATTTCATTGTGTTCAGTGCTTGTGGGACTGTGAAATAAGCTACCATGGGCCCAAAGAAACTTGCTAATTGTACACCATAGATGTGAAGAAGGAAATAATACAGAAGTATTAGAGTGGTGTAAAACTTGTTAAGCTTGCCAGGATGTGTGGGAAAAACAAGTCAACCATCGGTTCTATCCTGGCAGAGAAAGAACAAATCAAGGAAGCTGATGTTGCGAAAGGTGTTAATATGCTAACCAAAAAAAGACCACAGACAATCGATCAGGTTGAGAAGTTGTTGCTGGTGTGGATCAAGGATAAAGAGGTGGCAGCTGATAGTGTTTCAGATACGATTATTTGTGAAAAGGCAAGGAAGTTGCATGCCGATTCAAAGATTAAGGAGATTTGCGCCAAGTGGAATGATGTCCAAATGTTTGTGCAGAAGTACCACCCTGAGCAAGCTGAAACAAGCCATCTTTGCACCAAGTTCAGTGACAGAACCATGTCTCATTTTAGGGAAATCTTAAAGAGGCACCAGAAACAGAGGACTGTGGACAGTTATTTTGTGAGACAAGGGTCCAGTGACTCTCAAGCTGGTCCTAGTGGCATTAAAAGACAGAAAAGGGAAGTAACCCCAGAGAGGGCTTTGATACCTAAAGTCCTTATGGAGAGGGGAATTCTCCTTCCAAACACTAACCCCCCAACTCCCTCTCTCCTACTCCCTATCTTCCAGATGTCATAAACAATCTTTAATAAAGGTAAGTAAAAATGTTATTTTATATGTTTATTTAAATTTATTAATACATAATTGAACACTATATTTGTTCTGTGTATGTAAAACTTTAATTAATCACTATAAAATGTATTTTTTTGTGAATATTTTTGGGTTTCTGGAACGGATTAATTGTATTTCCATTATTTCTTATGGGAAATATTGCTTCGCTTTTCAGACTTCGAAATTAGAACTAGCTCCTGGAACAGATTAAGTTCGATATTTGAGGTTCCACTGTATGTGATTAGTGTTTAGATAAAGGTAGGTAAGTTTTCATTGCATTTATGGATTTAGAAAGGGCATATGATAGAGTGCATAGGGGAAGCAGTGTGGCAGATGTTGCAAGTGTATGGAATAGGTAGTAAGTTACTAAATGCTGTAAAGAGTTTTTATGCGGATAATGAGGTTCAGGTTAGGGTGTGTAGGAGAGAGAGGGAGATTACTTCCCAGTAAAAGTAGGTCTTCGACAGGGATGTATAATGTCACCATGGTTGTTTATAGATGGGGTTGTAAAAGAAGTGAATGCTAGGGTGTTGAGGAGAGGGGTGGGATTAAATTATGGGGAATCAAATACAAAATGGGTGTTGACATAGTTGCTTTTTGCTGATGATGCTGTGCTTTTGAGGGATTCTAAAGAAAAGTTGCAAAGGTTAGTGGATGAGTTTGGGAGGGTGTGTAAAGGTAGAAAATTGAAAGTGAACATAGATAAGAGTAAGGTGATGAGGGTATCAAAGCATTTAGATAAAGAAAAATAGAAAAATTGGATATCACATTGGTGGGAGGGAGTATGGAAGAAGTGAATGTTTTCAGATATTTGAGAGTTGACTTGTTAGCACTAGAAGCTTTCTTTGGAGCCATGGTAGCTTATTTAGCACTTGCAAGCACTAAAATCAATGGAATATTATGAAATATTTTGTAGGAGCAAGTGAGGGGACCGTCACTCACTGGTAAACAATAGCACACTGGCTGGGAAGGCAGGTCCAGACGGCTCAGAGCGTGAGTATGCATCCCAGATGCAGGACGATTAGCGAGTTAATGGACCATTTGCGAGCCAATGTTTAGACAAAATAATGGGACTATTTCCGAAATGGACGACTTTCAGGCCGGACGATTATTGAGGGACCACTGTATTAAGTTAGTAATAGAACTAGGCATTAAAAAACAATAAAAAAGTAAACTACACTCACAGTACACTCATTACTTACCTTAAAATATTTGTAGTCTTAATCTAGGGTGAGACAAGTAGTATTTATTGTAAGAAATTAAGTGTTGTATGTATGGTAGTCAGCCGGGCTACCATACCAGGCCACCCCACCTACACATAGTATTCTATTACATTTAAGCATCCCAGAGTGATAAAATGCTTATACAGCTCACTCATTACTTACCTTAAAATATTTGTAGTCTTGACTGAGGGTGAGTTGAGTAGTATTTATTGTAAGAAATCAAGTGTGGCATGTATGGTAGCCAGCCAGCCCAACCCACCCACACATACTATTCTATGATATTTAAACATCCCAGAGCGATAAAATGCATATACAGTTCACTCATTACTTACCTTAAAATATTTGTAGTCTTAATGTAGGGTCAGGGGTGAGTATACGAAATAAAACGAATAAATGAAGAGAGAGAAGAGAGAGAGAGAGAGAGAGAGAGAATGAGTACATGAGAGAGGACAGGCGGAGTTACGTAAACAAACCAGGCCAACGCAAGTTTTGTAAACAAGCCAGGCATACATGTCTGGTTTGTGTACAAATTACATTGTGTACAAGTTGTCTCTACATTGATACGGTAGAATAAATAAAGAATAACACTCCCATTCTCATGTAACACCATTTTTAGAAGAAATGATGCTCTGAGTGAATGCAATGAAAGTAAGTCACTCTGACTTTTTTGGGTTATCCTAGGTACTTTACACATATGTTGTTATGTATGATAATCTATGTAACTGTATTTGTGTATACCTGAATAAACTTACTTACATACGAAAGGAATAATTTTCTACAGTTACCCCCAGTAACACATTTTCTCTGATGTTGGACTAGAGAAAATGTTATTCTTGCCGTCACTCGTAGAAGTCTGGCTACTACATCTCGTATTTATGTTTTATTATACTGTGGGGTGTATTTATCATCTTTATATGTTATGTATTATGCTTATTATATAATTTTGAAAAAAAAATATCATAGATGGTTTAATGAAAATGTGTATATTAACGTAATGTATGATATTTAACCCTTTGAGGGTTTCGGCCGTACTAGTACGGCTTACGACCCAGGGTTTTTGACGTACTAGTACGCCTAAATTCTAGCGCCCTCAAATCTAGTGGGAGAAAGCTGGTAGGCCTACATATGAAAGAATGGGTCTATGTGGTCAGTGTGCACAGTATAAAAAAAATCCTGCAGCACACAGTGCATAATGAGAAAAAAAAAATGACCGTTTTTTTGGAATAAAACAGCGACTTTTCACTGTATTTTCGTATGGTATTTATTGTTGTATTCTAGTTTTCTTGGTCTCATTTGATAGAATGGAAGACATATTACAGAAATTGAGATGGTTTTGACTGGTTTTACAATGAAAAGTACCTAGAAATTGAGCTTAAATTAGCAGAAATGTTCGATTTTTACCAAAGTTCAAAAGTAAACAAATCATGCCAAGCCTCCAATACACGTCAACTGGTGAGTCTAATATTCTTTCGCAAGTGCACCAATATTATTTATACCATTTTTTACACTAATGCTGTAGTCTGCATAACAGTAAATCTTCTATTTTTTGTGAGAATAAAAATTCAAAGTGGAAAGCAAAAGAATGTAAGAGGGGCCTTGAGACGTGACTAATGAACAGAGGAAATGTCATTTTAGTGCCAGGAATGTCTTTCTTGTTTATTCTGGACCCTATTCGGAAATTGGCATCTTTTGAAATTTATGTGAAATTGGCAAAATTGCTAAATTCTGACCACTGTACTGGACAGTTGATATTGGTAAATGGGTGATTTCTTGCACTCATTCGATAGAAACAATGGAGTTCTAGCAAAATATTCATGGTTTTTGTCAACTAGTACAGTGGAATTGCCCGAAAATGGGGCTCAAAGTGGGCAAAATCGCCAATGCATAAACATCGTCGAGACCGCTAACTCCGCGAGAGCATAATTCCGTAAGTTTTCCATGAAATTTCATACTTTTGGTGTCATTATGATCTGCAAAAGATTCTCTATCTTTTCATAAGAAATTTTTTTTTTTTTTTTAAATTTGGCCGACCCTGAGAACGAGTCTCGGAGAGGGCCTGTCGACCCTCAAAGGGTTAATGAGATTCAGTGATTATTATTATTAATAATAATATGGTGTCACTCGTAGAAGTCTGGCTCCCACATCTCGTCTTTATGTTTATTTATTCTACTGTGAAGTGTATTTATCATCTTTATATGTTATGTATCATGTTTATTATATACACAAATAACCCGCACATAAAAGAGAGAATCTTACGATGATGTTTCGGTCCGACTTGGACCATTTACAAAGTCACACGGTGTGACTTTGTAAATGGTCCAAGTCGGACCGAAACGTAGTCGTAAGATTCTCTCTTTTATGTACAGGTTATTTGTGTATCGTTCCAGTCATGGTATTGTGCCTTTTTTTGTTGTTTATTATATAATTTTGAAAAAATATCAGAGATGGATTAATGAAAATATGTATATTAATGTAATATACGACATTTATTGAGACTCGGTGATTATTATTACTATTATTATTATTATTATTATTATTATTATTATTATCATCATCATTACTAATATGGTGTCTCGAGACATAAGACACTCTTACTGATTTTAATATGTACCTGCATGCCAGCACAGTGTGTAAGTTTATTTAGGTACAGGTATGCATAAGTATAATTATCAGAGTACAGTGGACCCCCGCATACCGATTTTAATCCGTGCAAGAGGGGTAATTGTTATGCGAAATAATCGGTATGCGAATGAATTTTCCCCATAAGAAATAATGGAAATCAAATTAATCTGTGCAAGACACCCAAAAGTATGAAAAAAAAAATTTTTTTACCACATGAAATGTTAATTTTAGTACACACAAACTGAAAAAGGCATGCACACTTACAATGACACTTACTTTTATTGAAGATCTGGTGATGATTGATGGGATGGGAGGAGGGGAGAGAGAGTGTTAGTGTTTAGAAGGGGAATCCCCTTCCATTAAGACTTGAGGTGTCGAGTCCTTTTCTGGGGTTACTTCCCTTCTTCTTTTAATGCCACTAGGACCAGCTTCAGAGTTACTGGACTTCTTTCGCACAACATATCTGTCCATAGTGGCCTGTACCTCTCGTTCCTTTATGACTTCCCTAAAGTGTTTCACAACATTGTCAGTGTAATAATCACCAGCACGGCTTGCAATAGCTGTGTGAGGGTGATTTTCATCAAAAAAGGTTTGCACTTCAAGCCACTTTGCACACATTTCCTTAATCTTTGTAGTAGGCAACTTCTTCAATTTCTCTCTCCCCTCCTCTGAACCAGTTTTCTCAGGTCTGGCCTCTTGCTCTTGAAGTTGATCTATCAGCTCATCAGTGGTTAGTTCTTCATTGTCCTCCTCCACCAACTCTTCCACATCCTCCCCACTAACCTCCAACCCCAAGGACTTTCCCAATGCCACAATGGATTCCTCAACTGGCACAGGATTCTCAGGGTTAGCCTCAAACCCTTCAAAATCCCTTTTGTCTACACATTCTGGCCACAGTTTCTTCCAAGCAGAGTTCAAGGTCTTCTTAGTCACTCCCTCCCAAGCCTTACCTATAAGGTTTACACAATTGAGGATATTAAAGTGCTCTCTCCAAAACTCTCTTAGAGTCAGTTGAGTTTCTGAGGTCACTACAAAGCACCTTTCAAACAGAGCTTTTGTGTACAGTTTTTTGAAGTTTGCAATAACCTGCTGGTCCATGGGCTGCAGGAGAGGAGTGGTATTAGGAGGCAAAAACTTGATGTTAATGAATTTCATGTCCCCATAAAGTCGCTCTGCCACATCTGTAGGATGACCAGGGGCATTGTCTAACACCAGGAGGCACTTAAGTTCTAATTTCTTTTCAGTTAGGTAATCTTTGACATTGGGGGCAAATGCATGGTGTAACCAGTCATAGAAAAAGTCTCTAGTGACCCATGCCTTACTGTTTGCCCTCCACAGCACACACAAATTCTCCTTGAGGACATTCTTTTGCCTGAACGGTCTGGGAGTTTCAGAGTGATACACTAATAAAGGCTTAACTTTGCAATCACCAGTAGCATTGGAACACATCACAAAGTAAGCCTGTCTTTCATAGGCTTATGTCCTGGGAGTGCCTTTTCCTCCTGAGTAATGTAGGTCCTGCTTGGCATTTTCTTCCAAAACAGGGCTGTTTCATCACAATTAAACACTTGTTCACGTTTCAGTCCTTCAGTCTCTATGTACTCCTTGAATTCATGCACATATTTTTCAGCCGCTTTGTGGTCCGAACTGGCAGCCTCACCATGCCTTATCACACTATGTATGCCACTACGCTTCTTAAATCTCTCAAACCAACCTTTGCTGGCCTTAAATTCACTCACATCAGCACTAGTTGCAGGCATTTTTTTAATTAAATCCTGATGCAACTTCCTAGCCTTTTCGCTTATGATTGCTTGAGAGATGCTATCTCCTGCTAGCTGTTTTTCATTTATCCACACCAATAAGAGTCTCTCAACATCTTCCATCACTTGCGATCTTTGTTTCGAAAACACAGTTAAACCTTTGGCAAGAACAGCTTCCTTGATTGCCTTTCTGGTGCCCACAATAGTAGCGATGGTTGATTGGGGTTTCTTGTACAACGTGACCAGGTCGGCGATACGCACTCCACTTTCATACTTATCAATGATCTCTTTCTTCATTTCTATTGGAATTCTCACCCTTATTGGTGTAGGGTTGGCACTAGAAGCTTTCTTGGGGCCCATGGTCACTTATTTTCCAGAAACAGCACCGAAAACACTGTAATAATACGAAATATTCCGATTGTATGCTTGGATGTTACCGCGGAGGCTGGCTGGTAAACAATGGCATGGGCGGCACATGTGAGGCTGGCTGAGGGCGCACATTGGACGCGTCTCGGACGAAAATCGGTGAGCGGGTTTTTAAGCGGTATGCGAGGCAAAATTTTTGCGATTAAAGCAAGTGGTATGCGGATTAATCGTTATGTGGTGCCATCGGTATGCGGGGGTCCACTGTACAGTGGTCCCTCATTTTTCGTAGTTCTCAGGAATCATAGATTTCGGAAATCATAGGGATATTTTCATATAGGTTGACTCGCGAATAGTAGTTCGTCCGGGACGCGTACGCACGGTGTGAGCTGAGGCGGCCTCCCTACCCAGCCAGTCTGGCATTGTTTAGTGAGCAAAGGTCCCCTCACGTGCTCCTACGAAATATTTCATAATATTCCACACATTTTAGTGCTTGCAAGTACTAAATAAGCTACCATGGCTCCAAAGAAAGCTCCTAGTGCCAACCCTGTGGTAAAGAAAGTGAGAAATACAATTGAATTTAAGAAAAACATCATTGAACAATATGAAAGTGGCACAAGTGCAGCCGAACTGGCCAGGATGTATAAGAAACGATACACAACCATATGTTCCATAGTGGCCAAGAAAAAGGAAATAAAGGACGCTGTTGTTGCAAAGGGGGTAACTATGCTGACAAAAATGAGATCACCAGTACTCGAAGATGTTAAGAAGTTATTATTGGTGTGGATAAACGAGAAACAATTAGCAGGAGATACTCTTATGACTTCGATTATTTGTGAAAAGGCTAGGCAGTTGCACAACGATCTGGTAAAGAAATTGCCTGCAACTAGTGGTGATGTGAGTGAATTTAAGGTTTGAGAGCTTTAAGAACCGTACTGGCATACACAGTGTGGTAAGGCATGATGAGGCTGCCAGTTCGGACCACAAGGCAGCTGAAAAATATGTGCATGGATTCAAGGAGTACATAGAGGCTGAAGGACTGAAACCTGAACAAGTGTTCAATTGTGACGAAACAGGCCTCTTTTGGAAGAAAATGCCAAAGAGGACCTTCATTACACAGGAGGAAAAGGCAATGCAAGGACACAAGCCTATGAAAGACAGGCTGACGCTCATGTTCTGTGCTAATGCTAGTGAGGATTTCAAAGTGAAGCCATTACTAGTGTACCATTCTGAAAATCCCAGAGTGTTCAGGAAAAACAATGTTATGAAGAGTAAATTGTGTGTGTTTTGGAGATCTAATAATAAGGCATGGGTCACGAGGGAAATTTTCGTCAAGCGGTTCAGTGAAGTGTTTGGCCCTAGTGTGAGGAATTACCTCCTGGAAAAGAAATTGGATCTCAAGTGCCTGCTAGTAATGGACAATGCACCTGCTCATCCTCCAAACTTGGATGACCTATTTTTCGAGGAGTTTGGGTTCATCACAGTAAAGTTCTTGCCCCCGAATACCACTCCTCTCCTCCAGCCCATGGACCAGCAGGTCACTGCAAACTTTAAAAAACTCTACACCAAAGCAATGTTTCACAGGTGCTTGACTGTGACCACAGACACTCACTTGACCCTAAGGGAATTTTGGAGAGAACACTTCAGCATCCTCCATTGCATAACCCTTATAGGTATGGCTTGGGAGGGAGTGACTACCAGGACTTTGAACTCTGCTTGGAGAAAATTGTGGCCAGATTTTGTCAACAAGAGGGATTTTGAAGGGTTTGGGACTGACCCTGATGAGCCTATATCTGTTATTAAATCAATTGTGGCACTGGGGAGTTCCATGGGGTTGGATGTGAGTTTGGAGGATGTGGAAGAGTTGGTGGAAGACCACAACAAAGAGCTAACCACTGAGGAGCTGCAAGAGCTTCAGCAGGAACAGCAACAGATCACAGCTCAGAATCTTGCTGCAGAGGAGGAGGAAGAGAGATGGAAGAAGGTGCCTTCTTCAGAAATTAAAGAGATTTTTGCTATGTGGTGTAAGATGGAAAGCTTTACGGAGAAACATCACCCTGACAAGGTTGTTGCAAGCCATGTTGTCAACATGTACAGTGACAAAGTCTTGGGCCATTTTAGGGAAGTGTTAAAGAGACGCCAGAAACAGAGCTCTCTCCACAGTTATTTTGCGAGACAGGACTCCAGTGACTCTCAAGGTGGTCCTAGTGGCATTAAGAAATAGAGAAGAGAAGCAACCCCAGAAAAGCAATTGGTACCTGAGGTGTTGCTGGAAGGGGATTCCCCTTCCAAACTGTAAACAATCCAATCTCTCTCCTCCTCCAGTCTCCCATACACTAAGAAGAATCTCCAATAAAGGTAAGTGTTATTCTGTTAATGTTTCATTCATCATTTCCCATTGTATTGTTTATGTACTACATGTATATTTCATGTAAAAAAAATTTTTTTTTTAATACTTCTGGATGTCAGGAATGGATTAATTGTATTTACATTATTTGTTATGGGGAAAATTGATTCGCAAATCATAGATTTCGATAATAGTAGCAACTCCAGGAACGAAAAACGAGGGACCACTGTATATATAAAATATGAAATATCAAACACTTGAAATTTTGGAGTTTCCAGACATAATGGAGAGACTTAGTGCTTATGGATCTCACGGAGAATGTAAACAAACCGGGTGGGGCACGGTGACTGTATGTATGGTCATAATTTGAAATGACCGTATTAGTGGAATGCCATAAAGTGAAACACTGTAAAGCAGGGCCCTACTGTATATACGTTTGGACCTTTTACGGGTTAATGCAACCACTGGATCGGGGAGTTATTAAGTCATTCAGATGCAACTACACAAAAAATGTTATGAAAAAACGTTGCCTCAATGGACTCTGATACCAACTTGGCAGTACCAAGCATCTGGAATAAATTTAACATTGCAGATGCTATCAGCTATGCTAGAAGTGCATGGAATGAAGTGCCTCAATCAGCATTAAATGCAGGCTAGGGAAAGTTATGGCCTTCTGTGATTAATTCTTTCACTGGTTTTCCCTTGCTTGAGAGTCAGGTTCAGGAAATTGTTCAGCTGGCAAGGAGATTACCAGGTGATGGTTTTGAAAATATGAATGAAGACGATGTGAATGAGCTCTTAGAAGATGATGATGATGAATATAAAAGAATATAAAAGAAATACTGTCTGTTTATCAATTCAAGACTCTTCTTAAAAACCACTTACTCAACCACAACTAAATAAATACTGAATAACTGACTCTCATAAATGTATAACCTGTGACCCTATCAAACTGTTTTTTTTTAATTACATTACCCAATAGAATACTCCGTTCTCTTGGATGCACAGTAACTTATCTAATGACCATATGACCTGTTTCTGCACTACAAATCATTGATTTTACTCGATCTGATTCGATTATGTTATTCATTGTTATGCTACAAATTTGTACAACTTTAATGCTTTTTATTTGAAATACTCATTTGTACTTCATTTTGTAATTTGTTTACTGTAATTTTTACCACTGAATATATCATTGCTTAGTTAATCTTAAGTTAATTTTAAACCTGCCCATAATGCTTTGCATACAAGGGGCTTTTGGCATGTACACCCATTCACTATATTTCTTTGTACACCTATATATCATGTCCAAATAAAAAATAAATAAATAAAAATAAATAAGTAAATGAAGACAGAAGTCCAGAGGAAATGTTAGCAGTGCTCGATGCACAGAAACAAGGGAGGGAGATGACAGAAACAAGGGAGGGAGATGACAGAAACAAGGGAGGGAGATGACAGAAACAAGGGAGGGAGATGACAGAAACAAGGGAGGGAGATGACAGAAACAAGGGAAGGAGATGACAGAAACAAGGGAGGGAGATGACTGACAGAAACAAGGGAGGGAGATGACTGACAGAAACAAGGGAGGGAGATGACTGACAGAAACAAGGGAGGGAGATGACTGACAGAAACAAGGGAGGGAGATGACTGACAGAAACAAGGGAGGGAGATGACAGAAACAAGGGAGGGAGATGACAGAAACAAGGGAGGGAGATGACAGAAACAAGGGAGGGAGATGACAGAAACAAGGGAGGGAGATGACAGAAACAAGGGAGGGAGATGACAGAAACAAGGGAGGGAGATGACAGAAACAAGGGAGGGAGATGACAGAAACAAGGGAGGGAGATGACAGAAACAAGGGAGGGAGATGACAGAAACAAGGGAGGGAGATGACAGAAGAAGAAGAACCTGAAAAAAAAAAACAGTTAACATTGCAGCAGTTACATGAGCAGTTCCATGTTGCTGCTAAACTCGCAGACTTTTTCACTGAAGAGGAACCTGACAAATCTAGAAGCAGTGCTTCGAAATGGGGTCTAGACCAGCTGATGATGCCTTAACATCAGTTGTATAATGTATTTCAGGGTAAAAGAACCCAGAGATCCATTACAGAATTTATGCACACTCCAATACAGCCATCGACTTCAGTACCAGAACCTCTACCATCCACTTCTGTCAACAACCAACAACCATCCACCTCATTTTTCCCATAAGTTCTTCAGTTCATTTAACGCGATTTTACCTAACATGGCATTTTCAGGAATGTAACTACCATGCTAAATAACGGTCTACTGTATTATACATAGTGTAAATTACCTAGGATAATCCAAAAATTGCAGGCAAAGTGCTATACAGTGCTTGTAGATATAAGACATAATGAGGATGACTGGTAACTCAGTGGCAAGTAATATGCATTTTCACTTCATCGGGAATCAGACATGACTACTGCAATGTGTGTAATACCTGTTGGTTTACGAGCTGCTCTCTGAGACTGAGAGACAAGCAGACGGAAAGATACACACACAGGCAGACAGAAAGACTGAGACACACAGGCAGACATAAAGACACACACAGGCAAACAGAAAGACCGAGACACACAGGCAGAGAGAAAAGATAAGCAGAGCTAGACAGATAGACAGACAGACAGATAGATGTTATTACTGTTCTTGCTGTTGAACAGCAGTTTAGTGCCGATGGGGGTAGCATAGGTAGCAAAGATACGGCTGTGGACTTGTTTAGCTTTAATTGGAAAGGAGTGAGTACACAATGGGCAAAGTGAGGGAATGACCGAATGCCAGTCCACAGAGGGGAGCTGTTGAACCCAAGTGGGTAGGCCGTGAAGTGAGGGAGAGTGGGCCCAGCGTCCCACTGACCTGGGCAGGCCTAGACAGGGCAGCACCGGAGTGCCACGGAATATGAAACTAGCAGACAGAAATGGGTGTCTACATAGACAGACAGGTAGACATGTTTGTGTGTAACAGTGAAAACAAATAAAGCCAGGTTTCCCTGCAGCAGTGCACCATCATCGTGTCACTCCACTGCCTACTCTGTCAGCAGTTTAGTGACACTCATCATAAACACCATGCTTAAAGAAGTTTCATATATACTCCAGCATGTCTGAAACATTGCTGGGACCTATATATACTTCGTATATATTTCTAGATAATAGTAAATGACCAGGGCAGGTGTAAATGTTCACCTGTTGGTGTGATTGTGACTATTTGAGTACTATTTCAGTACCTAATATTAGTATCAGATCAAAGATTGGCTATGAAATCACAAGAACTATTATAAATTGTAATTATCAGAACATTAAAATTATATAAATTAAAATAAAAACTAGAAAAAAAGGTATATTGACAACACTTCTGCAAGCGGCAGGACTCAATGTTGCCGTCAGGTGAGCATCTTGGTAAGTACTGGTCCCAAAATTTTTTTGGGTCTAATAACACACAGAAAATTGTCTTCTTTAACCCTTAAACTGTCCAAACGTAGATCTACATTCACTTGCGTAGCACTTTGAATATTTTGTGGAAAATTTTTTTTGTTTGTTTAAAATGAAGAGCGCATTTTTCCCAGTGTCCCTGAATTTTGTCATACTGCGCACACTGAGTGCAGAGACCCATTCTCTCATGTCTAGGCAACTCAGGCCTATCGTGCCAAGGTTGAAAACATGTAAAATAAAACATAGATCTATGTCCGGAGCGCTATGCACATGAACGTAGATCTACGTTGGGACAGTTGAAGGGTTAAAAAGGAATTTTTTTTTTTCAAAATATTCGGAGCGGTGCACAAGTAAATGTAGATCTATGTTTGGACAGTTTACAGGTTAATGAGACGTGACATCAGTGAATCCCTGGTGTTTTCCATGCTCTTTGCTCTAGCTGGCACTCAATTGAACTGGTGCTCCCTCAATGTACAGTGGACCCTTGTTTTTCATAGGCATCGGAAGTCGTAATTTAAAAAAATCATAACTTTTTTCGTCAAAATATTGACTTGCGAATCGTCGTTTGACTCACAAATAGTCTTTTGTCCAAGACGCATACGCATGGCCCTGAGTGGCCCCACACTCCATTCACAGCCAGTGTGCCATTGTGCCATTGTTTATCAGTGAGTGAGGACGATCCCACGCAATCATACGATACATTTCATAATACAGTGGACCCCCGGTTTACGATATTATTTCTTTCCAGAAGTATGTTCAGGTGCCAGTACTGACCGAATTTGTTCCCATAAGGAATATTGTGAATTAGATTAGTCCATTTCAGACCCCCAAACATACACATACAAATGCACTTACATAAATACACTGTACTCCATTCATTTTAGTGCTTGGAACTGCTAAATAAGCCACCATAGCCCCAAAGAAAACTCCTAGTGCCAGGCCTTTGGTAAAGAAGGTGAGAAACACAATAGAATTCAAGAAAGAACTCGTAGCAAAGTGCCAAAGTGGAGGAGGAAGGGAGAGGGGAGAATGTACCTCCTTCAGTGATTCAGTAATTCTGCAATATGTACGATACTACAGCAGCATGAGTCAATGAAGGCTATAGTGCCAGCCAGTGATAATTGTAGCGTTAATGGTGTACTACATAATAATAATTATAATAATAGACGGCTTCATAAGGCCGTCACTAGATGGCAGTGTTTACCACAACAAAGTGGGAGCGGTTGTGGCCGCCTCCGCCTGTTACATAATGACATATTTTATTCATTCTAGAGTATATATCAGGTTTCTGTGTTATTTATATTGTTTGTTATGTCATATTAGATGAACTATGATAGATAAATAAGCCGTATAGATGATATTAGTGAAATTATTCAAGAAGTATTTTGTCCGGTCTCCAGACACCGCCGACACCGCCCATACCACTACATGAATTACATGTTTTATACATTTTAGAGTATATATCAGGTTTCTATGTTATTTGTTTATTATGTCATATTAAATCAAGTGAGATAGATAAATAAGCTGTAAAGTTGATATTAGCAAAATTATTGAAGTACAGAATTCCACTGGAATGGATTAATTGGATTTCAGTTAATTTAAATGAGAAAAATTGACTCTGCAAACGAGCAAATCCAGCTGCGAGAAAGGTCATAGAACGGATTAAACTCGCAAGTAGAGGTTCCACTGTATATGAATTCATCGGTAAGTGAGGAGCATACTATAGTGGTAGCGGGTTTGTATCAACCATCTTTATTATTGTTTTAATGTCACATTTTACAACATTTTTAGTATATTTTTAAATGTTTATACAGTAGTGTGTTGTATACAGTAGGGCTCCGCTTTACGGCGTTCCACTAATACAGATATTTCAAATTATGACCAAAACTCACTATACAGCTCCCCACCTGACTTTCTAATACAATCACTGCACCCACCTGGTTTGTTTACATTCTCTGTGAGCTCCATGAGCAACGTGTCTCTTCATTATGTCTGAAAACTTTCCAAAATTTCAAGTGTTTTAAAGTTATTTCATGTTTTATATATACAGTAGACTCCAGGTTATCGGCAGGTTCTGCTATTGGCCAACTCGGTGATCGGCCGGTTTTTTGGTGCCTGGTTATCGGCTGTTAATTTGGTGATCGGCTATTTGGGTGGGGCCACTTGAACGTCAGTTTGGCTCTGTCTCAGTGGCTGAGGAAGCTTCTGCTCATACATCCAAACATTTTGCTTATTTCCCATTGTAGTTTGTGTTATTTTTGCAGTGCAACTATGAAATAAGTAACCATGGCTCCAAAGTAAGTTCCTGTGGTAAAGAAAGTGAGAAACACCATGGAATTTAAGTATGAAGTGATAGAAAAGTTAGAGTTTTATGAGGGTGGTGGAACTTGCCAGGATGTACAGCAAGAATAAATCAACAATTACATCCATCCTGGCAAAGAAAGAACAAAGCAAAGACACTAATGTTGCAAAAGGAGTAACTTTTCTAACTAAACAAAGGCCACCAATATTGGAAGAGCTGGAAAAGTTATTATTATTGTGGATTAACCCTTTCAGGGTTGAGAGGCCCTCTCCTAAACTCTTTCTCAGGGTCGAAAATTTTTTAGAAAAAAAAAATTATTTTTTCTTATGAAATGATAGAGAATCTTTTCCTGATCATAATGACACCAAAAGTATGAAATTTGATGGAAAACTTATGGAATTATGCTCTCACGAAGTCAGCGGTCTTGATGTTTATGCATCGGCCAATTTAGAGATGGTGAAGCGGCCTTTGTTTGTTTGTATTCGAAACAGCAAGTCTTAGCAAGACTCCTCCTGAAAACAGTAGACCCTGCCATCACATAGTCTCTCCTGTTAATACTACACAAAGCACTGAAACAAGCCTTTATCCAGTCTATATTTGTCTAACCTATTTTTATGTTACCCAAGATACAGCTTTTATATCCTTTTACTCATGTGCAAGTTAATTGTTCTGCCATATTGTATTACTACTACTACTACTACAACTTATATCACTACTACTACTACTAGTATTGCACCTCACTCTGAGCCTATATATACCCTCTGTGTCCATGTACTGTTTGTAACAGCTTGATAAAGCTCCTGGAGAGCGGAACGTTGCCACAATAAAATGTCACATTAGTTGCACTTGTGTCCTTTTACTTTACATATTGTTAGTAATTCTACCAACATTATTACATTTCTAACTTCAAAAAATTCTACACTAAAGCAGTGTTTCAAAAGTGCTTTGAAGTGACCTCAGACACTCAGTTGACCCTAAGAGAGTTCTGGAGGAATCATTTCACTATCCTCCATTGCATAAACTTTACAGGACTTTGAACTCTGCTTGGAAAAAACTGTGGCCAGATTGTGTCCAAGAGAGGGATTTGAAGAGTTTGAAGCTGACCCTGACCCTGCCGACCGTGTGGACTCTATTGTGGCACTGGGGAAGTCCCTTGGAGGTGAGTGGTGAAGATGTGGAAGAGTTGGTGGAGGACCACAGGGAAGAGCTAACCACTGAAGAGCTGCAAGAGCTTCAACTTGAACAGCAATAGACTGCAGCTGAGGAACTTGCTTCAGAGGAGGAGGAAGAGGGAGTGAAGGAGGTGCCTTCTTCATTGATTAAGAACATTTGTGCAAAGTGGAATGATGTGCAAATTTTTATCGAGAAGTACCACCCTGACAATGCTGAAACAAGCCATATCTGCATTATGTTTAGAGACAAAACCCTGTCCCACTTCAGGGAAATCTTAAAGAGATGCCAGAAACAGAGCACTCTGGACAGTGGCCTTAAAAGACAAAAAAGGGAAGTAACCCCAGAGAAGGCTTTGCTACCTAAAGTTTTTATGGAAATGGATTCCCCTTACAGACACTAGCTCCTCCCACTTTCCTCCTCCCTGTCTTCCAGAAGTAAGCATTAACCTTCAATAAAGGTATGTAATATTTATATAATTGTTAAAAAAATTATTTTTTTTTTTAATATTTTTGCCTGGAACGGATTAATTGTATTTACATTAATTCTTATGGGAAATATTATTTCGGTTTTTGGCAGACCTTCTGGAACGGATTGCGGTCGATAACCGAGGGTCCTCTGTACTCTGATAATTATACTCATGTTTACCTGTACCTAAATAAACTTACACACTGTGCTGGTATGCAGGTATACATTAAAATCACTAAGAGTGTCTTATTAGTCTTAAGGATGCCTGTTAATAATGATACAGGTTGGCCATCACTAATCTGGCAATCAGTTATCTGGTTCCATCGGTAATCCGGCAGCTTTGGCTAGCATAATTTCAAATTTCATCATTATACTGACTCAAATTTCATCATCAAAAATTCATCATTATAGAGTAGGGCCCCACTTATACAGCAGGTTAGGTTCCAGGCTACCGCCGTAAAGCAGAAATCACCGTAAAGTGGAACACCCTTTTCTTCCCCTTATAAATGCATACAAATACTGTATAACAAGTTTACAATAGCATACATTAAGTTAATAGAACTAGGCATCAAAAAACAATAAAAAAGTAAAATACACACATAGTGTACTCATTACTTACCTTAAAATATTTGTAGTCTTAATCTAGGGTGAGACAAGTAGTATTTATTGTAAGAAATCAAGTGTGGTATGTATGGTAGTCAGCCAGGCTACCATACCAGGCCATTCCACCTGCACATACTATTCTATGATATTTAAGCATCCCAGAGCAATAAAATGCATACACAGTTCACTCATTACTTACCTTAAAATATTTGTAGTCCTAATCTAGGGTGAGATGAGTAGTATTTATTGTAAGAAATCAAGTGTAGTATGTATGGTAGTCAGCCGGGCTACCATACCACGCCACCCACCTACAAATAATATTCTATTACATTTAAGCATCCCAGAGCAATAAAATGCATATAGTTCACTCATTACTTACCTTAAAATATTTGTAGTCTTAATGTAGGGTCAGGGGTGAGTAAACGAGATAAAACGAATAAATGAGAGAGAGAGAATGAGTACATGAGGGAGGACAGGTGCAGAGTTATGTAAACAAACCAGGCGAATGTAAGTTTTGTAAACAAACAAAGTGTACACGTCTGGTTTGTGTACAAGTTGCATTGTGTACAAGTTGTCTCTACATTGATACGGTAGAATAAATAAAGAGGAACACTCCCATTCTCATGTAACACCATTTTTAGAAGAAATGACGCTCTGAGTGAAAGCAATGGAAATAAGTCACTCTGTCTGACTTTTTTGGGTTATCCTAGGTTCTCTACACATATGCTGTTATGTATGATACTCTATGTAACTGTATTTGTGTATACCTGAATAAACTTACTTACATACATACGAAAGGAATAATTTTCTACAGTTACCCCCAGCAACACATTTTCTCTTATGTTAGACTAGAGAAAATGTTATTCTTGCCGTAACTTGTACAAGTTATCTAGCTACGACATCTCATATTTATGTTTATTTATTCTATTGTGGGGTGTATTTATCATCATTATATGTTATGTATCGTGTTTATTATAAAATTTTGAAAATAATATCATGGATGGATTAATGAAAATGTGTATATTAACATAATATACGACATTTAACCCTTTCAGGGTCCAAGGCCCAAATCTGGAGTCACGCACCAGTGTCCAAGAATTTAAAAAAAAAAAATTTGTTATTTTTTCTTATGAAATCGTAGAGAATCTTTTTGTGAAGGTAATAAAACAAAAAGTACGAAATTTGGTGGAAAATTGACGAAATTATGCTCTCGCGAATTTTGATGTGTCAGCGATATTTACGAATCGGCGATTTTGCCGACTTTGACTCCCATTTTAGGCCAATTACATTATTCCAATCAACCAAATTCTTAGCTATTTCACTAGTATTACTTCTATTCTATCGATTGAGCACAAGAAATCACCAAGTCAACTGCTTCAACTACAAAATAAAGTGATCGGAAATTGTTAATTTGGCCAATTTAACACAAAGTTCAAAATATTCCAATTTCCAAATAGGGTCCAGAATGAACAATGTAGGCATTCCTGGCACTAAACTAACATTTCCTCTGTTCATTAGTTATGTTTTGAGGCTTTACAAATAAATTCCATTTTGATTTTTTATTCACATAATGAATTTTTATTCACACCAAAAAAATAGAAGATTTACTGTTATGCAATACTGTAATAATTGTATAAATATCATCACCATATTTGTGAATGTATATTAGACCCACCAGCTGACGTGTATTAGATGTGTGAGGTCGTTTGTTTACTCTTGAATATCGGCAAAAATTTAACATTTCCGCTACTTTGAGCTCAGTTTCAAGCCATTTCCAGTGCTAAAACCAATCAAAATCATCTCTATTTCTGTAATATGTCTTCCATTCTATCAAATGAGACCAAGAAATCGCAAATACAACTATAAAAAACATACGAAAAAACACTGCAAAGTTGCTGTTTTAATCGAAAAATCATGATTTCATTTTTTTTCTCTCATTATACACAGTGTGCTGCAGGATCTGTTTTATGTGGTGCACACATACCACATAGATGTATTCTCTCATATCTAGGCCCAAATGTACACTCACAGTTTATCAGAGTGAGCTGAGCTCATGGCGTAGATCTACGGTTTGGACCCTGAACATAAAGCCGTAGATCTACGGGACGGACCCTGAAAGGGTTAATGAGACTCGGTGATTATTATTATTATTATTATTATTATTATTATTATTATTATTATTATTATTATTATTTTTTTTTTTTTTATTATCACACTGGCCGATTCCCACCAAGGCAGGGTGGCCCGAAAAAGAAAAACTTTCACCATCATTCACTCCATCACTGTCTTGCCAGAAGGGTGCTTTACACTACAGTTTTTAAACTGCAACATTAACACCCCTCCTTCAAGGGGGGTGTTAATGTTGCAGTTTAAAAACTGTATGTAAAGCACCCTTCTGGCAAGACAGTGATGGAGTGAATGATGGTGAAAGTTTTTCTTTTTCGGGCCACCCTGCCTTGGTGGGAATCGGCCAGTGTGATAATAAAAAAAAAAAAAAAAAATAAAATAATAATAATAATAATAATAATAATAATAATAATAATAATAATAATAATCACCGAGTCTCATTACCCCTTTCAGGGTCCGTCCCGTAGATCTACGGCTTTATTATTATTATTATTATTATTATATTATTATTATCATTATTTCTAATATGGCATCATTTGTGCAAGTCGTCTGGCTACCACATCTCATATTTATGTTTATTTATTCTACTGTGGGGTGTATTTATCATCTTTATAAGTTATGCATCGTGTTTATTATATAATTTTGAACAAATATCATAGATGGATTAATGAAAATGTGTATATTAACGTAATATACGATATTTAAATGAGACTCGGTGATTATTATTATCATTACTAATATGAGGTCTTGAGATATAAGACACACTTACTGATTTTAATGTGTACCTGCATGCCAGCACAGTATGTAAGTTTATTTAGGTACAGGTATACATAAGTATAATTATCAGAATATATATAAAATATGAAATAACTTTTAAAAACACATGAAATTTTGGAGTTTCCAGACATAATGGAGAGACTTAGTGCTTATGGATCTCACATAGAATGTAAACAAACCGGGTGGGGCATGGTGACCGTATTAGAAAGTCAGGTGGGGGAGCCGTATAGCGAGTTTTGGTTATAATTTGAAATGACCGTAAAGTGAAAACGCCATGTAAAGCGGGGCCCTACTGTACTGACTCAGAAATTGTTTAGATGGTTGTAAATCCACAGCAACAAGCCAGTGGAGGAGAAAGCAGTGATGAAAATGAGGAAAATGTAGCAGAAAGTCTCTTGATAGGTTAATTAAGTGTATTGTAACCTAACCACTCTGTAATCTGGCAAACTCATTAATCCAGCACACTACAGGTCCCAGTGAGGCCGTATTAGTGATGGCCAACCTCTAATAATAAAACACAATAATACTCATTCTGAGGAGCATTAACCCTTTCAGGGTCGGCAGGCCCTCTCCCAAACCTGTTCTCAGGGTTGGTAAATATTCGAAAAAAAAAAATATTTTTGCTTATGAAAAGATAGAGTTTTTTCTAAATTTTATAGGCTAAAAAAAATTTTTTTTTGCCATCAATACTTACCGAGATATGGAGGCGTGAAGTTGACAGAAATTGAACTGCATACGGCAACATCGCCGACTGCTGGTCACCCGGTAATAGTTTATTTTGTTTTTTCTACTTTTTCTTTTATTTTTTCAAGTAACTTTATGGACTCTGAGACCAATATAAAGACTATTTGGTATATATTCACTCATTGTATACTACACAGTAACAGCACAAACTTTGCTGTCATTATATTGTTTACAAAACATGTTTACACAGACCAACAATAAAAAATGTTGTTTATTACTATTTTTCTATCATATATATACTCATATAGAGTCACAGGACAGGTTCTTGTAACTACAAGAGGTTGTGAAAGCTTGTAGTAGTGTGGGGGTGGACTTGTAAATATGGCGAGTCACCGGCATGTCTTGTGTCACAAAGATGCATCATACCACCACTCACTAACCTCACTGCCTTCCACAACACATCCCTTCCTTCCCACACACCTACCTTCCTTCCTTTCCTTCCTTCATTCCATCCTCTCATCTCTTCCTACCTACTTTCCCTCCTTCCCTCCTTCCTTCCTTCCCTCCTTCCTTCCCTCCTTCTTTCCCTCCCTCCCTCCCTGCCTCCTTCCTTCCCTCATTCCTTCCTTCCCTCCCTCCTTCCTTCCTTCCCTCCCTCCTGCCTTCCCTTCTTCCTTCCTTCCCTCCTTCCTTCCCTCCTTCCTTCCCTCTCTCCCTCCTTCCTTCCTTCAAGTAACTTTTCTGGCCTGTGAGACCAATATAAGGTATATATTGAATGTGTATTCACTCATTGTATGCTACACAACAGCCACACAAACATTGTCATTATATTGTTTACAAAACATATTTACACAAACCAACAATAAAAAATGTTGTTTATTACTATTTTTCAAAGTTTATTCTCTATAAGGATTACAATGCTGAGTTTACAGAATTTGGTTATTGTTTGGTTTACATGTAGTTAAATAATGATTACAGAGTGTACCACTAGAACACCTAGCATGGCTAGGCATTTCGGGCAGACTTAGTTTAATTCTTAATTTTAAAATATTACAAATTATGAGGTAAGTTGGTATTATGGCTAAGTGACTAAATACTAGTTTGTGAGTTTAGCAATGTGAATGCTTTTGTTTTGGCACAGTACATAGTTTCAGTATTTGAGTATCACAGGATTCATTATTTTAAGATTGAGATTAATATTTCTGTTTATGGTCAAATGGGTGAGTGAGTGTAAGTGTGAACCACCAGGTGGTATTCGTGTAGTTAGTTGATGGGGTGTATCAGGGAGATAAGATGTTTTCTAATGGTAGTTTTGAAGGTGATGAATGTGTCTGCAGTTCTAGAGTTCTCAGGTAGGGTGTTCCAGATTTTAGGGCCTTTGACATACATTGAATTTTTGTAAAGGTTTAGTCGGACACGGGGAATGTCGTAGAGATGTTTGTGTCTGGTGTTATGCCTGTGGGTTCTGTCACAACTGTCAAGAAAGCATTTTAGGTCAAGGTTGATATTGGAGTTTAAGGTCCTGTAGATGTAGATTGCACAGTAGTAAGTGTGGATGTACTGAACAGGGAGTAAGTTTAGATCTATGAAGAGTGGGGGGGGGGGTTGCCAGGGATGGGATTTAGTGATTATTCTTACTGTAGCTTTTTGTTGGGTTATTATTGGCTTTAGGTGTGTTGCTGCAGTTCATCCCCAAGCACAAATAGCATAGGTGAGGTATGGATAAATAAGTGAGTGGTATAGTGTGAGAAGGGTATTTTGCGGCACGTAGTAACGTATCTTGGAGAGGATCCCAACCGTTTTGGATACTTTTTTGGTTATGTGTTGGATATGGGTGCTGAAATTCAGGTTGTTGTCAAGGTATAGGCCTAGGAATTTGCCCTCATTATGTCTCGTAATTATAGTGTTGTCGATCTTAATGTTAATTTGTGCATCTCCTGCTCTGCTACTAAACATAATATAGTAGGTTTTGTCAGTGTTAAGTGTAAGTTTATTGGCTGTCATCCAAGTCGATATTTTGATCAGCTCCTCGTTAACAATGGTGTTGAGGGTGGCAAGATTAGGGTGAGAGATGACATAAGTCATGTCGTCAGCAAAGAGAATGGGTTTCAGGTGTTGGGATACGTTTGGAAGATCATTGATGTATATGAGGAAGAGCAGGGGACCAAGGACACTTCCCTGGGGAACTCCAGTATCAAGTGGCTGTGTTGTTGATGCTGTGTCTTTAATGGTTACATACTGATACCTATTAGTAAGGTAAGATTTGAAATAAGCAAGCGCATGGCCTCTTATACCGTAATGGTCAAGTTTATGGAGTAGGATGTCGTGGTCTACTGTGTCAAAAGTTTTTCTTAGGTCAATAAAAATTCCTAGTGGATATTCCTTATTTTCCAATGCTGTGTAAAGCAGATCTAGCATTTTTATGATTGCATCATTAGTGCTTTTATTTTTCCTGAATCCAAATTGGCAGGGGTTGAGTATGTTTTGTGCCGTTATAAATGAATATAGTCTCCTGTGCATGAGTTTCTCAAAGATTTTGGATAGCAATGGTAAGTTTGATATTGGCCTATAGTTGTTTAAGTCTGTAGGGTCACCACCTTTATGTATTGGTGTAACCCTTGCCATTTTGAGTAGTTTCGGGAAGGTGCTAGTTTCTAGTGACTTGTTAAAGAATAATGAAATAGCATGCGAAAGGACATGGGCCGCTCGCTTGTACAGTAATGGTTGGACATGAGACAGATTCCCTGAGTTATTTTTAAGTGACTTTATAATCTCGGTGACTTCTCTGGGCTCAGTTGGTGCAAGATAGAAGGAATTTGGGAAATTCCCATCTAGGTAGTCCCCGGCATGGGCATTGGTATGTGGGATTTTATTGGCGAGATTAGATTCTATGGTTGAGAAGAAGTCGTTTATCTTGTTAGCTGTGTCAGTGGGATGTAGTGGTGTTTCATTAGGTTTAGTTAGGACAATATTCTTGGTTTTTTCAGTTTGTGGGTCCCTAGAATCTGAGAGAGTGTTTTCCAGGTCTTTTTTACATCTCCTCTAGTGTCTGTGAATCTACTGGAGTAGTATAGTTGTTTGGCTTTCTTTATTACTTTGGTGAGAACTGATGAATAGTGTTTAAGAATATCTTTGTGTATTAAGCCCTGTCTATATTGCTTTTCATATTGGTGTTTCTTGTCAATGGATTTCAGAATGGTGCTGGTTAGCCATGGACAACCAAGCCGTGACTGAACACTTCCCAGAACTGCTACGGCTTCTGTAAAGCTCGTAGTTGTTGTGTGGGGGTGGACTTGTAAATATGCTGAGTCATCAACCTAATTAGTGTCACAATGACAAATAACACCACCACTCACCACCCTCACTGCCTGTCAACACCCATCCCTTCCTCCCCACCCCACCAACCCACATGGAAATAAGTCACTGTCTGAATTTTTTGAGTTATCCTAGGTTGATGGTCTCCTTCCTTTCTTCCCTCCTTCCTTCCTTCCTTCCCTCCTTCCTCACATCTCTTCCTTTCTTCCTTCCTTCCTCTCATCTCTTCCTTCCTTCCTCCCTTTCATCTACCTTCCTTCCTTCTTCCTTCCTTCCTTCCTTCCTTCAGGTTGGTTTCCTGGGGATTGCTTTTGGTCACAAACTCCTCAAAACCATGAAATTCATCTTCACTGATACTTCCATCTGTGTTTGAACTGTCACTCGGGAGCAAAAGAGCCCCAATTAGCCGAGGGGTGAGGAGTTTCTTACCGCTAAACATGGTGAACAAGGTGTAATAAAATGGCTTTCTCACAATGCACCACTGGGTCCCCGATTTTTTTTTATACCGTGCACACTGACCATGGAGACCCATTCTCTCACATCCAGGACTACCAGCCTTTTCCTGCTTGATTTGAGTACGCTAGAATTTATGCATACTAATACGGCACCAACCCTGAAAGGGTTAAACACTGGATAATATTAAAATGTTTTTTTCCAAAATTCTCTAAGGGCAAACTCCGTTCCAGAGGTCACTTCAAAGCACCTTTTAAACAGTGTTTTTTTGTAAAGTTTCTTAAAATTGGAAATTATCTACTGGTTCATGGGTTGGATAAGAGGAGTGGTATTAGAGAGCAAGAACTTCACTTTAATGAAGCTGTATTCATCCACCAAATTTTCCTTCAATCCTGGAGGGTGAGCAGGAGCATTGTCCATTACCAGAAGTGCCCTTAACCCTTAAACTGTTCAAACGTAGATCTACATTTGCACGTGTAGCGCTCCGACCTTGGATTTTTCCATAAGAAACAATGTAAAAAATGTAGATCTACATTCGGAGCACTACGCGAGCAAACGTAAATCTATGCTTGGATAGTTTAAGGGTTAATGGTAAGTTCTTTCCACAAGGTACTGCTTCATATTTGGGGCAAACACTTCATGTATCCACTCCATGAAGAACTGCCTTGTTATCCAAACTTTACTATTAGTGTTCCACTGAGTTTACTTTTTATCACATTTTTCTTAAACACCCTTGGATTTTCAGAGTGAAAGACAAGCAACAGTATAATTTTGCAGTCCCCACTAGCTTTACCACACAACAAGACTGTTAGCCTGTCTTCATGGTCCTGTATCCTGGTAATGATTTTTCTTCTTGTGTGATGTAGGTTCTCTTAAAAACTTGTTGAGGAATAATTCCTTCGATGTCTACATAGGTTTTAAATTCCTTAACAAACTTTTCATTCTCAACTCAGTTAGCAGTGGCAGCTTCCCCAAGCCTTACTACACTATGAATCCCACTCCTCTTTTTAAACCTATCACACCAGCCCCTACTTGCCTTAAATTCATCACTTTCAGCACTGTTTCCCTGGGTGTCTTGCCTAAGATCACTACATATATAACTGCTTTGCGTTTTCAGAAATTATTGTTTTAGAAACACTGTCACCTGCCAATTGTTTTTTGTTAATCCACACTAAAGAAAGTTTTTCCATTTCTACAGTTATCTGTGACCTTTTCACAACAAGAATTTTCACTCCTTTCACCTCTTTATTTTTCAATATGGATCATATGGTAGATTTCACCATTCCATATTGAGTGGCCAGGTCCGACACACATGTTCCACTTTCCCACATTGCAATGAGTTTTTTTTTTCACTATAATTGTCGCTCTCACTGCCTTCATTTTAGGCTTGTTTGGTTTGTTTGGGGCCATGATTGCTTATTTTCAATGAAAATATTTAAAAACCACCACAGAATAACAATGAAATACCAAAAAGTTTTATGGAGCTTGTATGAACGTTGCTTAACCCTTAAACTGTCCAAATGTAGATCTATGTTTTTTCAACATTTGAAAGTATGTAAAAAAAGTAGATCTTTTTTTTTTTTACATTTGAAAATGTGTAAAAAACTTCGATCTACTTTTTTTTTGTTATACTATTTGAAAATATGTAAAAAAAAATACGTAGATCTACTTTTGGTGCACTGCGCACGTGAACGTAGATCTGCTTGGACAGTTTAAGGGTTAACGAACGAAAGCTGACGAAAGACTGAGCTTGTGATGCTCTGTTTTGTTGGACTTCATCCAGATGGACCGATTTGTTTATGTCAAATATCAAGGCAGTGTCTGAATACTGAGTAAAATTTTTCTGAAAAAAGTTGGGTGAATATTGAGTTGTACGAATATAAGGACATATAAATATTGAGGTTCTGCTGTACTGTATTAGAGACATTTACATATGAAATTGTAGGGTCCAAGGCCCAAATCTGGAGTCACGCACCAGTGTCCAAGAATTTAAAAAAAAAAAATTTGTTATTTTTTCTTATGAAATCGTAGAGAATCTTTTTGTGAAGGTAATAAAACAAAAAGTACGAAATTTGGTGGAAAATTGACGAAATTATGCTCTCGCGAATTTTGATGTGTCAGCAATATTTACGAATCGGCGATTTTGCCGACTTTGACTCCCATTTTAGGCCAATTACATTATTCCAATCAACCAAATTCTTAGCTATTTCACTAGTATTACTTTTATTCTATCGATTGAGCACAAGAAATCGCCAAGTCAACTGTTTCAACTACAAAATAAAGTGATCAGAAATTGTTAATTTGGCCAATTTAACACAAAGTTCAAAATATTCCAATTTCAAAATAGGGTCCAGAATGAACAATGTAGGCATTCCTGGCACTAAACTAACATTTCCTCTGTTCATTAGTTATGTTTTGAGGCTTTACAAATAAATTCCATTTTGATTTTTTTATTCACATAATGAATTTTTATTCACACCAAAAAATAGAAGATTTTACTGTTATGCAATACTGTAATAATTGTATAAATATCATCACCATATTTGTGAATGTATATTAGACCCACCAGCTGACGTGTATTAGACGTGTGAGGTCGTTTGTTTACTCTTGAATATCGGCAAAAATTTAACATTTCCGCTACTTTGAGCTCAGTTTCAAGCCATTTCCAGTGCTAAAACCAATCAAAATCATCTCTATTTCTGTAATATGTCTTCCATTCTATCAAATGAGACCAAGAAATCGCAAATACAGCTATAAAAAACATACGAAAAAACACTGCAAAGTTGCTATTTTAATCGAAAAATCATGATTTCATTTTTTTTCTCTCATTATACACAGTGTGCTGCAGGATCTGTTTTATGTGGTGCACACATACCACATAGATGTATTCTCTCATATCTAGGCCCAAATGTACCACTCACAGTTTATCAGAGTGAGCTGAGCTCATGGCGTAGATCTACGGTTTGGACCCTGAACGTAAAGCCGTAGATCTACGGGACGGACCCTGAAAGGGTTAAACCACTTAATTTGTATGATTTTATTTATATATTGTAAATCCTGAAATCATAGGGATACATACGCAGTCCTAGGAGACTGAGGATATATCAATCACCCTTTGAATTTATTTTTAATTTATTTATTTAGAAATTTTAGCATACAAACAGAGGTACAAAAAATACAGGTAAGAGCAGCATGCCAAAGCCACTTATATGCATAGCATTACGGGCTGGCTTAAAATTAGATTAACTAAGCAATGATGAAATCAGTGATAAGACATTATTGTAAACAGATAACTATAAAATACAAATGAGTATTACAAAGACAGGTCATAGAACATTTCATAAGTAGTAGTTTCCTTAGTACTTTGACAATATTTATAATTACAGTTTTGGGACACAAGGAATCCACAGCCGATAATGACTATCAACTTACCAGAGAGGTGTTACTGTGCTGATGTAGAGTACCCCATGGCAGTTGTTGGCACTGCTAATCGTCACCTGATTGTATATCAACTTGAAGGTCAGCCACAAGAATTCAAACAGATTGAATCACCACTCAAGTATCAGGTATATATCTTTGCAACTGTGTTTCACCTACTTTTATGCTTTTTGAAATTATTTTTTTTTTACATTTTTTTAACACACCAATCATCTACTAAGGTAGGGTGACCCAAAAAAGAAGAAACACTTTCACCACCAGTTTCTCCATCACTGTCTTGTCACAGGTGTGCCAATGTTACAGCTTAGATGCCCCTCCAAATTGCAGTATTCCCATACTTCTTGCAGAGTGCAGGCACTGTACTTCCCACCTCCAGGAATCAAGATTGGCTAACTGGTTTTCCCTGAATCTCTTCATAAATGTTACCTTCCTCACACTCCAACAGCCTGTCAAGTCATAAAAATAACTTGCCTCCGCTCACTCCTATCTAACACAGTCACACACACCTGCTGCATATCCAAACCCCTTCCGTACAGTACCTCCTGTACCCCCTCCTTCCAACCTTTCCAAGGATGACTTCTACCCTACCTTCCCTCCACTATTGATATAATTATATACTTTCCAAGTCATCCTATTTTGCTCCTTCTTCTCTGAATATCCAAGCCACCTCAGTAAACATTTCTCATCCCTCTGGATGATACCTTTAGTAACCCTGTACTTCCTTTTAATCTGCAAGCTACAAATTCAATGCATGATATTCACATCACACATTGTCCTCAGGCATAACATCTCAACTGCCTCCAGCCTCCTCCTCGCTTCGACATTTGAAACCCATGCTTCACACCCACATAAGAGTATTGGCATCACTATACTCTAATACATTTCCTGTTTTGCCTCCATGAATAATGTTTTTTGTTTCCACAGATGCTTCAGTGCACCACCCACCTTTTTTTTTTCATTGTCAATTCTATGATTCATCTCATTTTTACATTCTGTATATTTTTTTTTTTTTTGGTCACCCTGCCTTGGTGCAACACAATCTTTTTAACAGTTTACCTGATGGTTATAAAAAACATTTTTTTTCAGTAACTTCAAAAGCATTGTAAAAAACATCTAAACTTGATGCATTCGGCACTAATTTCGGCTAGCGTAATTTCAAATTTCCAGGGCCGCCACACCAACCTGCTGGTACTGTTTGGTGGCGCTACTTGCTGCATAAGTTATTCCAGTTTCTTTTTCTCCATTTATTGTTATAACCTGCTTGATTTAAGCCCTAGCCATGGTTCCAATGAATAAAAGAATTGCTTCTCGTGTAAAGCACCTACACAGTACATTGTCCATTAAAGATAAGGTGGCTTTGAAGTCACTGTCTGTTGCCATGAGCTCAGTTTCATGATGCAGGGGAATATGCTTTATTATTATGCTAATATCAATACTACGGCTTATTTGCCTATCACAATTGATTTAATATGACATAATAAACAATATAAATAAAATAAAAACATGTTAAATACTCCAGAATAAATAATATTTGGCATAATACTGTGCAATTCTACATAGGTATGAAGGGGATATGGGATACAAGTACCATTCTCCTATCTCTGTCATGGGGGCTTATATTAGAGAAAACGGAGTATAGCACAGGGCTAACTGTGACATACACTCGTACTGCACCATAAAGCTGAAACAAAAAAGCTATTTTCTCTATGTTGATTATCACATACAGCAGCATATGTGTAGAGAACCCAGGATAATCCAAAAAAGTTAGATGAAGTGGCTTATTTCTAGTACCTAGCTTGGGCTAGTAATGTATGATTTTTGTAAGTACAGTGGACCCCCGCTTTACGATCAGCTCCCAATGCGACCAATTATGTAAGTGTATTTATATAAATGCGTTTGTACGTGTATGTTTGGGGGTCTGAAATGGACTAATCTAATTCACAATATTCCTTATGGGAACAAATTCGTTCAGTAATGGCACCTGAACATACTTCTGGAATGAAATAATATCGTAAACCGGGGGTCCACTGTATTTGATTCCCAGCCAGGGTAGAAACATTGGGTGTGTTTCTTTACACCTGTTGTCTATGTTCACCCATCAGCAAATGGGTACCTGGGTGTTAGTGAACTGGTGTGGGTCTTATCCTGGGACACTGACCTAATTTGCCTGGAATGCTTAGCATAATAAGGGGCTTTCTAATATAGTAGTATGTCACTGATGTCAGCTAGGCCTGTATACCATGTACATGTACTTGTAATAAATAAAGATATTATTATTATTATTATTATTATTATTATTATTATTATTATTATTATTTTCTCTTAGTTGTTTGTTGGGCTATCTTATGTAAACTTGGGCAATGTATGATGGAAAGCTGCTTCTTAATGTACACCAAAAATGAAAGAAATCAGACCATAAATAACGGACTTCACTTCTCAGACATTAGCGGCCCCATAGTGGTATATTTTCCTATGGTTTTTATGGTTATATTCTTGTTTTTTTGGTCTCATTTGATAGAATGGAAGATATATTACAGAAATAGATATGATTTTGATTGGTTTCAGAAGGAAAAGCACCTTGAAATTGAGCTCAAAATAGCGAAAATGTTCCTTTCTTTAGCGATGTTCAAGAGTAAACAAATGTCACTGTCTAATACGTGTGCGCCTGCCAGTCCAAATTCCAAAACATTATTTATACAATTATTACAATAATGCGGTAGTCTGCATAACAGTAAATCTTCTATTTTTTGTGTGGATAAAAATTCCAAATGGTAAGCAAGAGTAATATAAGAGGGGCCTGGAGCCATGACTAATGAACAGAGAAAATATTATTTTAGTGCCAAGAATGTCTGCATTGTTTATTCTGGATCCTATTTTGAAATTGGCCAAATTGCCAATTTCTGACCACTTTATTGGGTAGTTGAAATTGGTGAATGGGCGGTTTCTTGTACTCAGTCGACAGATTAGAAGAAAATAAGTAAGTTTATTCAGGTATATACAAATACAGGTACATAGATTATCAAACATAGCAGTGTACAGTATGTATAGAGAACCTAGGATAACCCAAAAATGTCAGACAAAGCGGCTTATTTCCAGTACCTGGCTTGGGCTTGCCATATATGATTTTTGGTAAATTATTTTTTTTCTCGGTTGTTTGTTGGGCTATCTTGTTGAAACTTGGGCGATGTATGATGGAAAAATGCTTCTTAACGTACAACAAAAATGAAAAGAAAACAGACAATAAATAATGTAGTTCACTTCTCAGCCATTAGCTGCATCTTTGTGTATATTTTCATATGGTTTTTATGGTTGTATTTTCATTTTTTGGACTCATTTGATAGAATGGAAGATATATTACAGAAATAGACATGATTTTGATTGCTTTCATGGTGAAAAGTACCTTGAAATTGAGCTCAAAGTAGCGGGAATGTTTGATTTTTGCCGATGCTCAATGAACTTTGTGTAAGTCAAGTTGGTTAATTTTATTAAGTGTATTCTAACCAACCTAACCATTCTGTAATCCGGCAAACTCAGTAAACCGGCGCACTACAGGTCCCAATGATGTCGGATTTGTGATGGTGGACCTGTACTTCATATGATGATCATAAACATTTACCATATTAGTTGTTTTTTAAACTGGTTGCTTACTCATCTGCTACCTCCCTATTGTAATCCAAATCACATATTATAATATAAATCACCTTATTAATGTAGAGAAAATATTCATGCTTAATTGCCACATACAACTTGTATTACATGCTATTATCCTTATCTAAATACCAAGTATTATTGTATTAAATAGTTTTTAAGTATTAGATTTAATCTGCTCATATTGCTTTGCATAACAAGGAAAAAGCATATGAGAGGTACTGTATATAAAATTTGTACATAGGCAATCTGTAATATCCATATATGTTTGAAGGAAATAAAGATTATTATTATTGTTATTAACCCTGTGACTGTCGCAAGCCCCTTTCTGAAACTGTCATTTTATGTCGCAAAAGTTTTGGGAAAAAAAATGATTTTTTCTTATGAAATGATAGAGAATCTTGTCCCGATAATAATGACACCAAAAGTACGAAATTTGGTCAAAAACTAAGGGAATTACGCTCCCGTGAAGTTGGCGGTCTCTGCGACATATACGCATCAGCAATTTCGCCGACTTTGAGCCCTGTTTTTGGCCAATTCCGTTGTTCCAGTTGACCAAACTCATAGCTATTTCTTTAGAACTCCATTTTTTCTATCTGTTGAGTACAAGAAACCACCCATTTACCGATTTGAACTACCCAATAAAGTGGTCAGAAATTGGCAATTTGGCCAATTTCACGCAAGTTGAAAAAGATGCCCATTTCAAAATAGGGTCCAGAATAAACAATGTAGACATTCTTTGCACTAAAATAACATATCCTCTGTTCATTAGTCATGTCTCTAGGCCCCTCTTATATTACTATTGCTTTCTCTTTTTATTTTTTATTCATACAAAAAATACTGTTATGCAGACTACTGCATTATTGTAAAAATGGTGTAAATAATATCAGTGCACTAGTGAAAGAATATTAGACTCCCCAGTTGACGTGTATTGGACGTGTGGTGTGATTTGTTTACCCCTGAACATTGGTAAAAATCGAGCATTTCTGCTACTTTGAGCTCAATTTCAAGGTCACGTTCATTGTGAAAGTAATGAAAATCATCTCTATTTCTGTAATATGTTTTCCATTTCATCACGTGAGACCATGAAAATGAGAATACAACGATAAACACTATACGAAAATACACGTCAAACTCGGCGTTTTAATCCAAAAATACGGTCAGTATTTTTTTTTTTTCTCATTATGCACTGCATGCTGGAGGATTTTTTTTATGTGGTGCACACTGACCATACAGACCCATTCTTTCACATGTGGGCCTACCAGCTTTCTCCTGCTTGATTTGAAGCTGCTAGAATTTACGTGTTTAAATACGTCAGAAACAGTGGCACGTAAGATGTATTTATACAACGTAAACAGTCAAAGGGTTAATATGATTATTATTTTAGTATTATGTAGCATGTAAAATTACGTGCATATTCTTTTTTTCAACACACCGGCCATATCCCACCGAGGCGGGGTGGCTCAAAAGGAAAAACAAAAGTTTCTCCTTTTACATTTAGTAATATATACAGGAGAAGGGGTTACTAGCCCCTTGCTCCCGGCATTTTAGTCGCCTCTTACGACACGCTTGGCTTACGGAGGAAGAATTCTGTTCCACTTCCCCATGGAGATAAGAGGAAATAAACAAGAACAAGAACTAGAAAGAAAATAGAAGAAAACCCAGAGGTGTATGTAAGTATATATATGCTTGTACATGTATGTGTAGTGTGACCTAAGTGTAAGTAGAAGTAGCAAAATGTACCTGAAATCTTGCATGTTTATGAGACAGAAAAAAGGACACCAACAATCCTATCATCATGTAAAACAAGAACATAAGAACATAAGAAAGGAGGAACACTGCAGCAGGCCTGTTGGCCCATACTAGGCAGGTCCTTTACAATTCATCCCACTAACAAACATTTGACCAACCCAATTTTCAATGCCACCCAAGAAACAAGCTCTGATGTGCAAGTCCCACTCAAATCCAACCCCTCCCACTCATGTACTTATCCAACCTAAATTTGAAACTACTCAAAGTCCTAGCCTCAATAACCCAACTAGGTAGACTGTTCCACTCATCAACTACCCTATTTCCAAACCAATACTTTCCTATGTCCTTTCTAAATCTAAACTTATCTAATTTAAATCCATTACTGCGGGTTCTCTCTTGGAGAGATATCCTCAAGACCTTGTTAATATCCCCTTTATTAATACCTATCTTCCACTTATACACTTCGATCAGGTCTCCCCTCATTCTTCGTCTAACAAGTGAATGTAACTTAAGAGTCTTCAATCTTTCTTCATAAGGAAGATTTCTAATGCTTCCGTTTTACACTCACTTGGCAGGATGGTAGTACCTCCCTGGGTGGTTGCTGTCTACCAACCTACATCATTTGCTTCTGTAGTTGTGTACTTTTTTATAATTGTTGTACTGTTTATATAGAACATACATGTACAGTGGAACCTCTACTTGCGAGTTTAATCCATTCCATGACCTTGCTCGCAACTGGATTTGCTCGTTTGCAGAATCAGTTTTCCTCATTTAAATTAATTGAAATGCGATTAATCCGTTCCAGTGGAATTCTGTACTTCAATAATTTCACTAATATCAACTCTATGGCTTATTTATCTATCTCACTTCATCTAATGTGACATAATAAACAATATAAATAACATAGAAACCTGATATATACTCTAAAATGAATAAAATATGTCATTCATGTAGTGGTATGGGCGGTGTCAACGGTGGACGGGAGTTTGTCTGGACACCGGGCAAAATTCTTCATGAATAATTTCGCTAATATCATCTATACGGCTTATTTATATATCACAGTTCATCTAATATGACATAACAGACAATATAAATAACATAGATACACGATATATACTCAAGAATGAATAAAATATGTCATTATGTAACAGGTAGAGGCGGCCACAACCGCTCCCTCTTTGTTGTGGTAAACACTACCATCTAGTGACGGCCTTTTGAAGCCGTCTATTGTTATAATTATTATATGTAGTACATTATTATTATACGTATATGTATTATTATTATACATATACGTATTATCATTATTATTATTATTGTATTATACTATTATTATTATCATATGTAATGTTGTTAATATTATTATTATACATATTATTATTATTATCGTTATTATTATTATTATTATTATTCTTTCAACAAACCGGCCGTATCCCACCGAGGCAGGGTGGCCCTAAAGGAAAAACGAAAGTTTCTCCTTTTACATTTAGTAATATATGTAGGAGAAGAGGTTACTAGCCCCTTACTCCCGGCATTTTAGTCACCTCTTACAACACGCATGGCTTATGGAGGAAGAATTCTGTTCCACTTCCCCATGGAGAATTATTATTATTATTATTATTATGTAAATTATTTGTAATTTTTATTCACATAAAAAATATAAGATTTACTGTTATTCCTTATTGCAATAATTGTATAAATATGTCAACCCATTCACGACTGCATATTGGAATGGACAGTTTACTCTGAAACAGCCAAGCAATGGACCATTTCTCCTAGGTTGAGCTCAATTTCAAGGCACTTTTCATCACGAAAGCAATCAAAATTATATCTATTTCTGTAATATATCTTCCATTCTATCAAATGAGACCAAAAAACGAGAATACAACCATAAAAACCATTTGAAATTACTGCTAAAGGGTGGCTAATTGCTGAGAAGCGAACTCCATTATTTATGACAAGATTTTTTTCATTTTTGGTGTACCTTAAGAAGCATCTTTCCATCATACATTGCCCAAGTTTCAATAAGATAGTCCAACAAACAAATGAGATACAATTCCCGAGATCAAGAGCAAGAGCCCCTCACCAGTGTCAAGGAACCTGCCTTGAGGTCTGCTCGCTTGTGGAAATTTTGCTCGTGTATGGAAGCAAAAAATTGACCCATCGACTGCTCGTATTTGGAAAAACTCGCACGTGGACACGTTCGCAAGTAGAGGTTCCACTGTATACAGTTTACTGTAATGCTTCTGTATAGTATAATAATCTTCATTGTTTTAGATAAAAATATATACAGTGGAACCTCAAATATCGAACTTTCTTTGGTCCAGAAGGCTGTTCGAGTGCCTTTACCGAATGAATTTATTCCCATCAGGAATAATGTAAATTAAATTAGTCCATTTCAGACCCTCAAAAATACACTTATAAAAGCACTTACAAAAATACACTTACATAATTGGTCGTGTTGGGAGCAGTTCGATTTTTGAGGTTCCACTGTACAGTGGAACTTAGACTTACAAGTTTAATCCGTTCACCTAGCTCGAAACTCAATTTGCTCTTATATCAGATCAATTTTCCTCATTTTATATTAATTGAAATGCCGTTAATCTGTTTCTGCAGAATTTCTGCTCTCTGGAGGCAGGACAAAATACAGTGGACCCTCGACCAACGGTTTTAATCCGTTCCAGAGAGCTCGCCTTTAGTCGAATTAGCCGTTAGTCAGATTAATTTTCCCCTTAAGAAATAATGGAAATCCAGTTAATCCATTCCAGACAGCCAAAAGTATTACAAAAAAAATAATTTTTTTCTACATGAAATATACATTTTCCTACACAGAAAACAATGAGACATGCCCAATACATACATAAATAAATACTAAAATGACATTTACCTTTATCGAAGAGTATTGTTGAGTGATGAGACACTGTTTTTCTGGAACATTGTGGGATTTTCAGTGATACATGAGTAAAGGCTTCACTTTGCAATCCCCACTAGCATTACAACAAAACATGAGAGTTAGCCTGTCTTTCATAGGCTTGTGTCCTGGGAGTGCCTTTTCCTCCTGAGTAATGAGTAATGTAGGTCCTGTTTAGCATTTTCTTCCAGAACAGGCCTGTTTCGTCACAATTAAACACTTGTTGGGGTTGGAATTTTTCAGCTTCGCCATGCCTTATCACACTGTGTATGCCACTATGATTCTTAAATCTCTCAAACCAACCTTTGCTGGCCTTTAATTCACCAACATGAGCACTAGTTCCAGGCATTTTTTTCCTGTTCACCTGGGTATTAGTCGACTGGTGTGGGTTGCATCCTGGGGGACAAGATTAAGGACCCTAATGGAAATAAGTTAGACAGTCCTCAATGACGCACTGACTTTCTTGAGTTATGTTTAGTGGCTAACCCTCTGGGGTTAATTGTTTCTCGGTATTCTCGATCAGCCACACCAACAACAGTCTCTCCACATCTTCAAGTAGTGCAGCTGACCGTGGCGCAGCAGCAGCTGACCGTGGTGCAGCAACAGCTGACGGTGGTACAGCAACAGTTGACCGTGGTATGATAGTATTTCGATAGTATTTCTCACCCTTTTTACCACAGGGTTAGCACTAACAGCTTTCTTGGGACCCATGGTGGCTTATTTAGCAGTTACAAGCCCCAAAAACACTGGAATAATGCAAAATATATTGCATGTACACATGGAATCAGGTAGTAGGTTGGTGGACAGCAATCGCCCAGGGAAGTACTACCGTCCTGCCAGATGACTGTGAAACAGAAACCTGTAACTGTTTTACATGATGGTAGGATTGCTGGTGTCTTTTTCTGTCTCATAAACATGCTAGATAACAGGGATATCTTGCTACTCCTACTTACACTTTGGTCACACTTCACAGACACGCACATGCATATATATATATACATACATATAGGTAGTAGGTTGGTAGACAGCAACCACCCAGGGAAGTACTACCGTCCTGCCAGATGACTGTGAAACAGAAACCTGTAACTGTTTTGCGTGATGGTAGGATTGCTGGTTTCTTTTTCTGTCTCATAAACACGCTGGATAACAGGGATATCTTGCTACTCCTACTTACACTTTGGTCACACTTCACAGACACGCACATGCATATATATATACTACATCTAGGTTTTTCCCCTTTTTCTAAATAGCTCTTGTTCTTTATTTCTTCTATTGTCCATGGGGAAGTGGAAAAGAATCTTTCCTCTGTAAGCCATGTGTGTCGTATGAGGCGACTAAAATGCCGGGAGCAGTGGGCTAGTAACCCTTTCCTGTAGACATTTACTAAAAAAGAGAAGAAGAAAAACTTTATAAAACTGGGATGCTTGAATGTGTGTGGATGTAGTGCGGATGACAAGAAACAGATGATTGCTGATGTTATGAATGAAAAGAAGTTGGATGTCCTGGCCCTAAGCGAAACAAAGCTGAAGGGGGTAGGGGAGTTTCGGTGGGGGGAAATAAATGGGATTAAATCTGGTGTATGAGGTAGGTTACTGAAAGCAGTGAAGAGTTTTTACGAGGATAGTGAGGCTCAAGTTAGAGTATGTAGGAAAGAGGGAAATTATTTCCCAGTAAAAGTAGGCCTTAGACAAGGATGTGTGATGTCACCATGGTTGTTTAATATATTTATGGATGGGGTTGTAAGAGAAGTAAATGCGAGGGTCTTGGCAAAAGGCGTGGAGTTAAAAGATAAAGAATCACACATAAAGCGGGAGTTGTCACAGTTGCTCTTTGCTGATGACACTGTGCTCTTGGGAGATTCTGAAGAGAAGTTGCAGAGATTGGTGGATGAATTTGGTAGGGTGTGCAAAAGAAGAAAATTAAAAGTGAATACAGGAAATTCAAATTCAAATTCAAAGTTTATTCTCTATAAGGATTACAATGCTGAGTTTACAGAATTTGGTTATTGTATTGTTTACATGTAGTAAAATAATAATTACAGAGTGTACCACTAGAACAGAGTAAGGTTATGAGGATAACAAAAAGATTAGGTGAAGAAAGATTGGATATCAGATTGGAGGGAGAGAGTATGGAGGAGGTGAATGTTTTCAGATATTTGGGAGTGGACATGTGAGTGGATGGGTCTATGAAAGATGAGGTGAATCATAGAATTGATGAGGGGAAAAGGGTGAGTGGTGCACTTAGGAGTCTGTGGAGACAAAGAACTTTGTCCTTGGAGGCAAAGAGGGGAATGTATGAGAGTATAGTTTTACCAACGCTCTTATATGGGTGTGAAGCATGGGTGATGAATGTTGCAGCGAGGAGAAGGCTGGAGGCAGTGGAGATGTCATGTCTGAGGGCAATGTGTGGTGTGAATATAATGCAGAGAATTCATAGTTTGGAAGTTAGGAGGAGGTGCGGGATTACCAAAACTGTTGTCCAGAGGGCTGAGGAAGGGTTGTTGAGGTGGTTCGGACATGTAGAGAGAATGGAGCGAAACAGAGTGACTTCAAGAGTGTATCAGTCTGTAGTGGAAGGAAGGCGGGGTAGGGGTCAGCCTAGGAAAGGTTGGAGGGAGGGGGTAAAGGAGGTTTTGTGTGTGAGGGGCTTGGACTTCCAGCAGGCATGCGTGAGCGTGTTTGATAGGAGTGAATGGAGACAAATGGTTTTTAATACTTGACGTGCTGTTGGAGTGTGAGCAAAGTAACATTTATGAAGGGGTTCAGGGAAACCGGCAGGCCGGACTTGAGTCCTGGAGATGGGAAGTACAGTGCCTGCACTCTGAAGGAGGGGTGTTAATGTTGCAGTTTAAAAACTGTAGTGTAAAGCACCCTTCTGGCAAGACAGTGATGGAGTGAATGATGGTGAAAGTTTTTCTTTTTCGGGCCACCCTGCCTTGGTGGGAATCGGCCAGTGTGATAATAAAAAAAAATAAATAGGTTTTTCTCCTTTTTCTAAATAGCTCTTGTTCTTTATTTCTTCTATTGTCCATGGGGAAGTGGAAAAGAATCTTTCCTCCGTAAGCCATGGGTGTTGTATTAGGCGACTAAAATGCCGGGAGCAATCAGCTAATAACCCCTTCTCCTGTAAACATTTACTAAAAAAGAGAAGAAGAAAAACTTTATAAAACTGGGATGCTTGAATGTGTGTGGATGTAGTGCGGATGACAAGAAACAGATGATTGCTGATGTTATGAATGAAAAGAAGTTGGATGTCCTTGCCCTATGCGAAACAAAGCTGAAGGGGGTAGGGGAGTTTCGGTGGGGAGAAATAAATGGGATTAAATCTGGAGTATCTGAGAGAGTTAGAGCTAAGGAAAGGGTAGCAATAATGTTGAAGGATCAGTTATGGAAGGAGAAAAGAGAATATGAATGTGTAAATTCAAGGATTATGTGAATTAAAGTAAAGGTTGGATGCGAAAAGTGGGTCATTATAAGCGTGTATGCACCTGGAGAAGAGAGGAATGTAGAGGAGAGAGAGAGATTTTGGGAGATGTTAAGTGAATGTATGGGAACCTTCGAACCACGTAAGAGAGTAATTGTGGCAGGGGACCTGAATGTTGAAGTAGGAGAAACTTTTAGAGAGGGTGTGGTAGGTAAGTTTGGGGTGCCAGGTGTAAATGATAATGGGAGCCCTTTGATTGAACTTTGTATAGAAAGGGGTTTAGTTATAGGTAATACGTATTTTAAGAAAAAGAGGATAAATAAGTATACAAGATATGATGTAGGGCGAAATGACAGTAGTTTGTTGGATTATGTATTGGTACAGAAAAGACTGTTGAGTAGACTTCAGGATGTACATGTTTATAGAGGGGCCACAGATATATCAGATCACTTTTTAGTTGTAGCTACACTGAGAGTAAAAGGTAGATGGGATACAAGGAGAATAGAAGCATCAGGTAAGAGAGAGGTGAAGATTTATAAACTAAAAGAGGAGGCAGTAAGGGTAAGATATAAACAACTATTGGAGGATAGATGGGCTAATGAGAGCATAGGTAATGGGGTCGAAGAGGTATGGGGTAGGTTTAACCCTTTGACTGTCGCAGCCCCCAATCCTGAGGTGTCTCCTGGTGTCGCAAAATTTAAAAAAAAAAATATTTTTTCTTATGAAATGATAGAGAATCTTTTCCCGATTGTAATGACACCAAAAAAACGAAATTTGATGGAAAACTGACGGAATTATGCTCTCGCGAAGTTAGCGACCTTGGAGCTGTTTACAAATCGGCGACTTCGCCCACTTTGAGCCCTATTTTTGGCTAATTCCTTTGGTCCAGTCGCCCAAACTCATAGCTATTTCTTTAGAACTCCATTTTTTCTATCGATTGAGTACAAGAAACTGCCCATTTACCGATTTCAACTACCTAATAATGTGATCAGAAATTTGCAATTTGGCCAATTTCATGAAAACTAAAAAATATGACAATTTCAAAATAAGGTACAGAATGAACAATGCAGACATTCCTGGCTCTAAAATAACATTTTCTTTGTTCATCAGTCATGTCTTCAGGCCCCTATGATATTACTCTTGCTTTCTATTTTGAATTTTTATTCAAACAAAAATAGAAGACTTACTATTATGCAGACTACTGCAATACTGTAATAATTGTATAAATAGCATCAACCCATTCATGACTGCATATTAGAATGGCTAGTTGGACATTTATTGGACAATGGCATCATTTGTTTACTTTTGAACATTGGCAAAAATCAAACATTTCCCCTATTTTGAGCTCCATTTCTAGGTTCTTTTTATAGTAAAATCAATCAAAATCACCTCTACTTCTATAATATGTATTCCATTCTATCAAATGAGACCAAGAAAGCGAGAATACAACCATAAATACTATACGAAAATAGACCACAAAGTCGGCATTTTAATTAAAAAAAACGTTCAGTTTTTTTTTTCTCATTATGCACTGCGTGCTCCAGGATTTTTTTTATATGGTGCACACTGACCACACAGACCCATTCTCTCACATGTGGGCCTAGCAGCTTTCTCCTGCTTGATTTGAAGCCGCTAGAATTTATGAGTATATATACATCAAACACAGTACCTCGTAAGACGTATATATACGGCCGCGACAGTCAAAGGGTTAAAAATGTAGTGTAGGTATTGGGAAGATGGAGGGAATATTTGGAGGAATTGTTGAATGTTGATGAAGATAGGGAAACTGTGATTTCGTGTATAGGGCAAGGAGGAATAACATCTTGTAGGAGTGAGGAAGAGCCAGTTGTGAGTGAGGGGGAGGTTCGTGAGGCAGTGGGTAGAATGAAAGGGGGTAAGGCAGCTAGAATTGATGGGATAAAGATAGAAATGTTAAAAGCAGGTGGGAATATAGTTTTGGAGTGGTTGGTGCTATTATTTAATAAATGTATGGAAGAGGGTAAGGTACCTAGGGATTGGCAGAGAGCATGCATAGTTCCTTTGTATAAAGGCAAAGGGGACAAAAGAGAGTGCAAAAATTATAGGGGGATAAGTCTGTTGAGTATACCTGGTAAAGTGTATGGTAGAGTTATTATTGAAAGAATTAAGAGTAAGACAGAGAATAGGATAGCAGATGAACAAGGAGGCTTTAGGAAAGGTAGGGGATGGGTGGACCAGGTGTTTACAGTGAAACATATAAGTGAACAGTATTTAGATAAGGCTAAAGAGGTTTTTGTGGCATTTATGGATTTGGAAAAGGCGTATGACAGGGTGGATAGGGGGGCAATGTGGCAGATGTTGCAGGTGTATGGTATAGGAGGTAGGGTACTGAAAGCAGTGAAGAGTTTTTACTAGGATAGTGAGGCTCAAGTTAGAGTATGTAGGAAAGAGGGAGATTATTTCCCAGTAAAAGTAGGCCTTAGACAAGGATGTGTGATGTCATTGTGGTTGTTCAATATATTTATAGATGGGGTTGTAAGAGAAGTAAATGCGAGGGTCTTGGCAAGAGGTGTTGAGTTGAAAGATAAAGAATCACACATAAAGTGGGAGTTATCACAGTTACTCTTTGCTGATGACACTGTGCTCTTGGGTGATTCTGAAGAGAAGTTGCAGAGGTTGGTGGATGAATTTGGTAGGGTGTGCAAAAGAAGAAAATTGAAAGTGAATACAGGAAAGAGTAAGGTTATGAGGATAAAAAGATTAGGTGATGAAAGATTGGATATCAGATTGGAGGGAGAGAGTATGGAGGAGGTGAATGTATTCAGATATTTGGGAGGGGACGTGTGAGCGGATGGATCTATGAAAGATGAGGTGAATCATAGAACTGATGAGGGGAAAAGGGTGAGTGGTGCACTTAGGAGTCTGTGGAGACAAAGAACTTTGTCCTTGGAAGCAAAGAGGGGAATGTATGAGAGTATAGTTTTACCAATGCTTCTGTATGGGTGTGAAGCATGGGTGATTAATGTTGCAGCAAGGAGAAGGCTGGAGGCAGTGGAGATGTCATGTCTGAGGGCAATGTGTGGTGTGAATATAATGCAGAGAATTCGTAGTTTGGAAGTTAGGAGGAGGTGCGGGATTGCCAAAACTGTTGTCCAGAGGGCTGAGGAAGGGTTGTTGAGGTGGTTCGGACATGTAGAGAGAATGGAGCAAAACAGTATGACTTCAAGAGTGTATCAGTCTGTAGTGGAAGGAAGGCGGGGTAGGGGTCGGCCTAGGAAAGGTTGGAGGGAGGGGATAAAGGAGGTTTTGTGTGTGAGGGGCTTGGACTTCCAGCGGGCATGCGTGAGCGTGTTTGATAGGAAGGGGTAGCAGTAATGTTAAATGATCAGTTATGGAAGGAGAAAAGAAAATATGAATGTGTAAATTCAAGAATTATGTGGATTAAAGTAAAGGTTGGATGCGAGAAGTGGGTCATAATAAGCGTGTATGCACCTGGAGAAGAGAGGAATGCAGAGGAGAGAGAGAGATTTTGGGAGATGTTAAGTGAATGTATAGGAGCCTTTGAACCAAGTGAGAGAGTAATTGTGGTAGGGGACCTGAATGTTAAAGTAGGAGAAACTTTTAGAGAGGGTGTGGTAGGTAAGTTTGGGGTGCCAGTGTAAATGATAATGGGAGCCCTTTGATTGAACTTTGTATAGAAAGGGGTTTAGTTATAGGTAATACATATTTTAAGAAAAAGAGGATAAATAAGTATACAAGATATGATGTAGGGCGAAATGACAGTAGTTTGTTGGATTATGTATTGGTAGATAAAAGACTGTTGAGTAGACTTCAGGATGTACATGTTTATAGAGGGGCCACAGATATATCAGATCACTTTCTAGTTGTAGCTACACTGAGAGTAAAAGGTACATGGGATACAAGGAGAATAGAAGCATCAGGGAAAGAGAGGTGAAGGTTTATAAACTAAAAGAGGAGGCAGTTAGGGTAAGATATAAACAGCTATTGGAGGATAGATGGGCTAATGAGAGCATAGGCAATGGGGTCGAAGAGGTATGGGGTAGGTTTAAAAATGTAGTGTTAGAGTGTTCAGCAGAAGTTTGTGGTTACAGGAAAGTGGGTGCAGGAGGGAAGAGGAGCGATTGGTGGAATGATGATGTAAAGAGAGTAGTAAGGGAGAAAAAGTTAGCATATGAGAAGTTTTTACAAAGTAGAAGTGATGCAAGGAGGGAAGAGTATAGGGAGAAAAAGAGAGAGGTTAAGAGAGTGGTGAAGCAATGTAAAAAGAAAGCAAATGAGAGAGTGGGTGAGATGTTATCAACAAATTTTGTTGAAAATAAGAAAAAGTTTTGGAGTGAGATTAACAAGTTAAGAAAGCCTAGAGAACAAATGGATTTGTCAGTTAAAAATAATAGAGGAGAGTTATTAAATGGAGAGTTAGAGGTATTGGGAAGATGGAGGGAATATTTTGAGGAATTGTTAAATGTTGATGAAGATAGGGAAGCTGTGATTTCGTGTATAGGACAAGGAGGAATAACATCTTGTAGGAGTGAGGAAGAGCCAGTTGTGAGTGTGGGGGAAGTTCGTGAGGCAGTAGGTAAAATGAAAGGGGGTAAGGCAGCCGGGATTGATGGGATAAAGATAGAAATGTTAAAAGCAGGTGGGGATATAGTTTTGGAGTGGTTGGTGCAATTATTTAATAAATGTATGGAAGTGGGTAAGGTTCCTAGGGATTGGCAGAGAGCATGCATAGTTCCTTTGTATAAAGGCAAAGGGGATAAAAGAGAGTGCAAAAATTATAGGGGGATAAGTCTGCTGAGTATACCTGGTAAAGTGTATGGTAGAGTTATTATTGAAAGAATTAAGAGTAAGACGGAGAATAGGATAGCAGATGAACAAGGAGGCTTTAGGAAAGGTAGGGGGTGTGTGGACCAGGTGTTTACAGTGAAACATATAAGTGAACAGTATTTAGATAAGGCTAAAGAGGTCTTTGTGGCATTTATGGATTTGGAAAAGGCATATGACAGGGTGGATAGGGGGGCAATGTGGCAGATGTTGCAAGTGTATGGTGTAGGAGGTAGGTTACTGAAAGCAGTGAAGAGTTTTTACGAGGATAGTGAGGCTCAAGTTAGAGTATGTAGGAAAGAGGGAAATTATTTCCCAGTAAAAGTAGGCCTTAGACAAGGATGTGTGATGTCACCATGGTTGTTTAATATATTTATAGATGGGGTTGTAAGAGAAGTAAATGCGAGGGTCTTGGCAAGAGGCGTGGAGTTAAAAGATGAAGAATCACACGCAAAATGGGAGTTGTCACAGCTGTTCTTTGCTGATGACACTGTGCTCGTGGGAGATTCTGAAGAGAAGTTGCAGAGATTGGTGGATGAATTTGGTAGGGTGTGCAAAAGAAGAAAATTAAAGGTGAATACAGGAAAGAGTAAGGTTATGAGGATAACGAAAAGATTAGGTGATGAAAGATTGAATATCAGATTGGAGGGAGAGAGTATGGAGGAGGTGAATGTATTCAGATATTTGGGAGTGGACGTGTCAGCGGATGGGTCTATGAAAGATGAGGTGAATCATAGAATTGATGAGGGGAAAAGAGTGAGTGGTGCACTTAGGAGTCTGTGGAGACAAAGAACTTTGTCCTTAGAGGCAAAGAGGGGAATGTATGAGAGTATAGTTTTACCAACACTCTTATATGGGTGTGAAGCATGGGTGATGAATGTTGCAGCGAGGAGAAGGCTGGAGGCAGTGGAGATGTCATGTCTGAGGGCAATTTGTGGTGTGAATATAATGCAGAGAATTCGTAGTTTGTAAGTTAGGAGGAGGTGCGGGATTACCAAAACTGTTGTCCAGAGGGCTGAGGAAGGGTTGTTGAGGTGGTTCGGACATGTAGAGAGAATGGAGCGAAACAGAATGACTTCAAGAGTGTATCAGTCTGTAGTGGAAGGAAGGCGGGGTAGGGGCCGGCCTAGGAAAGGTTGGAGAGAGGGGGTAAAAGAGGTTTTGTGTGCGAGGGGCTTGGACTTCCAGCAGGCATGTGTGAGCGTGTTTGATACGAGTGAATGGAGACAAATGGTTTTTAATACTTGACGTGCTGTTGGAGTGTGAGCAAAGTAACATTTATGAAGGGGTTCAGGGAAACCGGCAGGCCGGACTTGAGTCCTGGAGATGGGAAGTACAGTGCCTGCACTCTGAAGGAGGGGTGTTAATGTTGCAGTTTAAAAACTGTAGTGTAAAGCACCCTTCTGGCAAGACAGTATTGGAGTGAATGATGGTAAAAGTTTTTCTTTTTCGGGTCACCCTGCCTTGGTGGGAATTGGCCAGTGTGATAATAAAAAAAAAATAATTAACACACAAACATGATATATACTCTAGAATGAATAAAATAGGCCATAATATGGCGAGTGGTTGTGGTGGCGGCAGCGGCCATTCCCTCTCCCACTCTGACTATAGTATCTTCCTATGCTCTTATTGTAAGAGAGAACTGAGTGTTTGTGAGGCTAACTGCACTAGATCACTAGTTTTATATGGAAAACTCTGAAACAATGTATTTATAAATAAGAAATATTGGAAAAAAACATAAACATAATAGAGAATGTAAAGAAATAAACTGTTTATATAAAGTGTACTTTCACACTTGGAGTAGAGATGGTGGTTGAGGGTGGAGTAGAGCAGCATATGATGTCAGTGGCCCTATGAACCTCCAACAACAGCAATGGAGGAGGTAGTTTCGTTTCATCCTTTTTCTATCACTTAATCGCTTAACTTACTTGCTACACTCTTATTGCTACATTTTATCGCTGAACTTAACTGCTACAATTGTTTTACTTTTTTTCACTTCACTCCTCACTGATTTATGTGTTACACTCTTATTGCTACACTTTATCACTTGCTTATGTTTATCTATGATTTCATGCTTTAACTCCATGAAAATCATCTTTTTCTTCTCAGCACTGTCCTTTGCACTTACTTTCTTAGGACCCATGGTTAGAAAAAAGAAATTTGCCCAAATGACTATAAAAAAGTGCAAGCAAGCACGAGAGAAATGCCTCTACAGTGGTAAACATGTGCACTGCTCACCGGATGTTCTGGCATTCACTGCGCCAACTGTTGGCAGCATTTTGAAGTTCTTTATTATTATTATTACGTATAATGTATTATTATAATTATTATTATTATTATTATTATTATTTCTTTCAACACACCAGCTGTATCCCACCAAGGCGGGGTGGCCCGAAAGGAAAAACGAAAGTTTCTCCTTTTACATTTAGTAATATATACAGGAGAAGGGGTTACTAGCCCCTTGCTCCTGGCATTTTAGTCGCCTCATATAACACATGGCTTACAGAGGAAGAATTCTGTTCCACTTCCCCATGGAGATAAGAGGAAATAAGCAAGAATAAGAACTAGTAAGAAAATAGAAAAAAAAACAGAGGGGTGTGTATATATATGCTTGTACATGTATGTGTAGTGTGACCTAAGTGTAAGTAGAAGTAGCAAGACGTACCTGAAACCTTGCATGTTTATGAGACAGAAAAATGGACACCAGCAATCCTACCATCATGTAAAACAATTGCAGGCTTACGTTTTACACTCACTTGGCAGGACGGTAGTACCTCCCTGGGCGGTTGCTGTCTACCAACTTACTACCTAGAATTATTATTATTATTATTATTATTATTATTATTACTAATTTAGCAAGAGCTGGTGAGGGGTTCTTGATCTACGGAGTTGGATCTGTGCTTCAGTTCCCTAAATTATTATTATTAATAATAATAATAATAATAATAATAATAATAATAGGAGCTTCAGAACACCATCACTAGTTGGCACAGCGCACTGTTTACCTTGCTGTGGGAGTATTTCTCTCATGTTTTGCTTACATTTTTTACAGTCATTTGGCCAAGTTTTTTTTTACAAACCATGGTTCCTAAGAAAATAAGTGTAAAGGACAGTGCTGAGAAGAAAGTGAGGATGATTTCCATGGAATTAAAGCATGAAATCATAGCCAAACAAGCGAGGTGTGCAGGTTGTGGGTTGGGGGGAAGCGAGGGAAGCTAACTTGTAACTCAGAGCAAAAAAATCGACCGAGCAACGGCTTGTATCTCAAAAAACTCGCTTGTTGGGACACTTGTAAGTTGAGGTTCCACTGTACTATGGTTTAAATTATTGAATAACTTTTTTTCTTTTGTTGCTTTGTCTTTTCCAGCATCGATGTGTTGCAATCTTCAAAGACAAGAAAGGTGCAGGCGCTCCTGCTGGCTTTGCTCTGGGCAGTGTTGAGGGACGGGTGGCAATACAGTATATCGTGACAGCATCTCCCCGGGACAACTTTACTTTCAAGTGTCACCGCTCCAATGGTACCTCTAATGGTTTTCAAGACATTTATGCTGTAAGTCTTACAGTTTCAGTACTTTTGGGTGTAATGAATTTAAGTATGTATACAGGTATCTCTCGCATAACAACAGAGATAGTTTAACAAAACCTACCCAAAATGTCAAGCAAAATCCATTTCTTTTGAAGACTTGCTGTATAATACAGTGCTGTATAATCAGAGATGCAATCCTGAAGAAAATGAATATCACAGATCATGTCACACATCCAATACACATCAACTGGTGGGTCTAATATGCTTTCACAAATGTGCTGATATTATTTATACCATTTTTACAATAATGCAGTAGTTTGCTTAACAGTGAATAAAAATTCAAAATGGAAAGCAAACGTAATGTAGGAGGGGCCTGGAAAGGTGACTAATGAACATAGAAGATGCTGTTTTAGTTCTAGGAATGTTCGCATTGTTAATTCTGGACCCTATTTTGAAATTGGCCTTTCATAAATTTTGTATGAAATTGGCCAAATTACCAATTTCTGATCACTTTCTTGGGTAGTTGAAATATGTAAATGGGTGGTTACTTGTACTCAATCAATAGAACAAAAAGAGTTCTGTCGAAATAACTATGAATATAGTTTACTGGAATAATGGAATTGGCCCAAAATAGGGCTTAAAATGGGCGACATCGCTGATGCATAAATATTGCCGAAACCACTAACTTTGCGAGAGTGTAATTCCGTAAGTTTTCCATCAAATTTTGTACTTTTGGTTTCATTACCACCGGGAAAAGATTCCTTATCATTTCATAAGATTTTTTTCTTCTTGAAAATTCTTCTTCAACACTGGGAGCAAGTTTGTGAGCAGGGGTCTTTGCGATGTAAGGGTTAATATACTACTGTAATCTCATTGCTTTTTAACATGAGAAATAGTGTCCAGAAAGAAAAGGATATTTACATATGGAGAAGTAAAATGAGCACATTTTTAACCCCTTCAGGGTCCAAGGCCAAAATCTGAAGTGGTGCTCCAGTGTCCAAGAAATTTTGAAAAAAAAAAAAAAAAAATTCTTACAGAATTAGAGTATATTTTTGTGAAGGTAATAAGACAAAATTTTTTTTTTCTGATCAGTACTTACCGAGATACAGCGGCGGGAAGTTGACCCAAAATGACCGGGTGGCGGCAACATCTGTGACTTCCGCAAAATCCCATTTTTTTATTTTACGTTTTTTATACTTTTTTCTCTTCTTCTCTAAGTTTTTTCTTTTTCTAATAACATTTGTGGCCTGTGAGACCAGTATAATGTATATTGTATAAGTGTACACTCATTGTATTGCAACACAATAACTGCACTAATTTGTTTATCATTATATTGCTTACAAAACTTGTTTACAAGTTTATTGTAAACAAAATGATGAAAATATTAGTGCAGTTGTGTTGAATACAACGGTACCATATAGTACCATATGGTACAATGGTGCCATAGGGTGCAATGGTACCATATGGTACAATGACACCATATGATACAATGGTACCATATGGTACAATGGCACATGATACAATGGTACCATATGATACAGTGGTACCATATGGTACAATGGCAACATTTGCTACAATGGTACCATATACAATGGTACCATATGGTGCAATGGTACCTTATGGTACCATATGGTGTAATGGTACCATATGATGCAATGGTACCATATGGTACATTGTACCATACAGTACAATGATACCATATGGTTCATTGTACCATATGGTACTGTTGTATTCAACACAATAAACACACTAATATTTTCATTATTTTGTTTACAATAATTGTTTACAATAAAAATATGCAAAAATGTTGTATATTAGTAATGTTCTATTATATATTTACAAGTGTACAGGAACTTTACGTGTTCTTGAGGTGGATGACAAAGCACTTTGTCTTAGAAACTGGGAAACTGCGGAGTAAGTAGCTAGCTTGCGTCGCCACTCACTCAGTCTTGGCTGGTGTCTCATGCCACCAACACCTATTGACCATATGGTACATGGTATCATATGTTACAGGGTACCATATGGTACATTGTACTATATGGTATAGGGTACCATGCAGTACAGGATAACATATGGTGCAGGGTACCATATGGTACATGGTACCATATGGTACAGGGTACCATATGGCACAGGGTACCATATGGCACAGGGTACCATATGGTACAGAGTACCATACAGTACAGGACACCATATGGCACAGGGTACCATATGGCACAGGGTACCATATGGTACAGAGTACCATACAGTACAGGACACCATTTGGTACAGATACAGGGATAACTATGGAAATAAGTCACCCTGACTTTTTTGGGTTATCCTAGGATTTTATACGTATGCTGCTATGTATGATAATCTATGTAATTGTATTTCTGTACACCTGAATAAACTTACTCAAGTGCATGTGGCATCATAAGCAAGTTTATTTAGTTATACACAAATAAAGTTACATAGAATATCATACTTAGCAGCATATGTTTGGAGAACCTAGGATAACCCAAAAAAGTCAGAGACTTATTTCCATTAGGGTCCCTGTACCCTGTACCATATGGTACCACTCTACCATACGATACCATTGTACCATATGATACCATTGTATGACATGGCACCATTGTACCATATGGTACCATTGTACCATATGGCACAATGGTACCATATGGTTCAAAACCATAGAATTCGTCTTTATCTCCACTTCCATCAGTCTTAGAACTGTAAGTTGTGAAGAGGAGAGTCAGAATTCGCCCGGAGAGTGAGTGGGGAGTGAGAGCTTCCTTGCCGCCAGGCACAATGAACAAAGCTACTTTGCCGGCGTTCCCACAATGCCATGCTGGCGTCCAGATTTTTTCTATGGTGTGCACACTGACCACCCAGACCCATTCTCTCAGATGTAGGCCTACCAGCCTTCTCGCGCTAAATTTGGCGCCGCTAGTATTTTGGTGTAGATCTACGGTTTGGACCCTGAACGTAAAGCCGTAGATCTACTGGACGGACCCTGAAAGGGTTAAAGAAATCCTATGATTGTTTTTCAGTTTAGGTGTCGTGCATCAAGTAAAAGCAAAACAAGAACCGCAGAAAATCTGCAAATATTCAAAATGGAGACCCTTCTGCAAAAATGTTACATAATCAAAATTAGATAATTTAGAATGCAGTACACACAATTTGAAGAGCTGATTGCACTAATAATGGAAGAAAGGAACCTAAGAGTAGTTGACAAAAAAAAAAAAAAAGGAGTGCCACCAGAAAGTCATGTAAATGAAATTGTGAGAAACTCCTGTGCTACACTGGAACACTGTAAAACAGTCTTTACTTATATGGATGAGCAAATTTTAAAATTTTAATTAAATATGCAAAAGTGGTATGGTAATTGCATCTAAAAGCTGCATGGCATTAACCATATACAGGTCTCCCTCAACATTCGCGAGGGTTAGGGGATCAAGAGCCTCGCGAATGTTGAAAAACCGTGAATGTTTGGTGCCCCAATGTATTGTAGGGAAATATAATACAATACTGCTTCCTTAACTTGTTGAACCATGAATAATCATAAAATACATGAAAACATCATAAATTGTACTAAATATATACATGTTATGCTTTAATAACATGTATGTTATTAAATACCACAGACTCCACCACTTCCTCAACCACTGCAAGTCCCTACTACCCTCCCTCTGACCCCCACAACTGGCAGCCAGCCCTCCCACCACTCAGTGTGGTGAGTGTTTTGTTTGTTCATTATTTGCTATTAAACTACAGTATAAATAATGTAAACCCATTCATGACTGCATATTGGAATGGCAATTCGGACAGGTATTGGACGGTGACATCGTGTGTTTACTCTTGAACACAGCAAAGAATTAAACATTTCTGCTACTGCTAATAATAATAATAATAATAATAATAATAATAGTAATAATAATAATAATAATAATAATAATACGATATAATTGAAGAAGGAAATTGTACAAAAATACGAGGGAGTGGTTGACACATGGTCAGTGTGGCTTTGTTTATGCTGGAGTGAGCATTAGTCTCCCTGCTCTTCCAAACATTTCACAAAAATTCAGCAGTTGAGGCAGTGGTATTTAATAACATATATGTTATAAATAATAATAGTACATATTATTAATAACATGTATTATTATTAATAACATGTATGTTATTAAATACCACTGCCTCAACCGCTGCCTCAACCACTGCCTCAATTGCTGCCTCAACAGCTGCCTCACCCACTGCCTCAATCGCTGCCTCAACAGTTGCCTCACCCACTGCCTCAGTCACTGCCTCAACAGCTGCCTCAACCACTGCCTCAATCGCTGCCTCAACAGCTGCCACAACCACTGCCTCAATCGCTTCCTCAACAGCTGCCTCACCCACTGCCTCAATCGCTGCCTCAACAGCTGCCTCACCCACTGCCTCAATCGCTGCCTCAACAGCTGCCTCAACCACTGCTTCAGTCGCGGCCTCAGCAGCTGCCTCGCCCACTGCCTCAATCGCTGCCTCAGCAGCTGCCTCACCCACTGCCTCAGTCACTGCCTCAACAGCTGCCTCAACCACTGCCTCAATCGCTGCCTCACCCACTGCCTCAATCGCTGCCTCAACAGCTGCCTCAACCACTGCCTCAACAGCTGCCTCACCCACTGCCTCAATTGCTGCCTCAACAGCTGCCTCACCCACTGCCTCAACCACTGCCTCAACAGCTGCCTCAACCACTGCCTCAATCGCTGCCTCAACAGCTGCCTCAGCCACTGCCTCAATCGCTGCCTCAACAGCTGCCTCACCCACTGCCTCAATTGCTGCCTCAACAGCTGCCTCAACCACTGCCTCAATCGCTGCCTCAACAGCTGCCTCACCCACTGCCTCAATTGCTGCCTCAACAGCTGCCTCACCCACTGCCTCAACCACTGCCTCAACAGCTGCCTCAACCACTGCCTCAATTGCTGCCTCAACAGCTGCCTCAACCACTGCCTCAATCGCTGCCTCAACAGCTGCCTCAACAGCTGCCTCAATCGCTGCCTCAACAGCTGCCTCACCCACTGCCTCAATCGCTGCCTCAACAGCTGCCTCACCCACTGCCTCAACCACTGCCTCAACAGCTGCCTCAACCACTGCCTCAATCGCTGCCTCAACAGCTGCCTCAACAGCTGCCTCAATTGCTGCCTCAACAGCTGCCTCAATAGCTGCCTCAACAGCTGCCTCAATCGCTGCCTCAACAGCTGTCTCAACCACTGCCTCAATCGCTGCCTCAACAGCAGCCTCAACAGCTGCCTCAATCGCTGCCTCAACAGCTGCCTCAATCGCTGCCTCAACAGCTGCCTCAACAGCTGCCTCAATTGCTGCCTCAACAGCTGCCTCAACCACTGCCTCAATCGCTGCCTCAACAGCTGCCTCAATCGCTGCCTCAGCAGCTGCCTCAACCACTGCCTCAATCGCTGCCTCAACAGCTGCCTCAATTGCTGCCTCAACAGCTGCTTCAACCACTGCCTCAATCACTGCCTCAATCTCTGCCTCAACAGCTGCCTCAATCGCTGCCTCAACAGCTGCCTCAACCACTGCCTCAATCGCTGCCTCAACCACTGCCTCTACCACTCCAGTCGCAATCAATCTACAAGCACCAAACACAATGAATTATTGTGAAATGTTTGGAAGAGCAGGGAGACTAATGCTCACTCCAGCATAAACAAAGCCACACTGACGATGTGTCAACCACTCCCTCGTATTTTTGTATAACTTCCTTCTTCAATTATATCATATTTATTATTATTATTATTATTATTATTATTATTATTATTATTATTATTATTATTACTATTGTTATTACTATTGTTATTATTAGCAGTAGCAGAAATGTTTGATTCTTTGCTGTGTTCAAGAGTAAACACATGATGTCACCATCTAATACCTGTCCGAATAGCCATTCCAATATGAAGTCATGAATGGGTTTACATTATTTATACTGTAGTTTAATAGCAAATAATGAACAAACAAAACACTCACCACACTGAGTGGTGGGAGGGCTGGCTGCCAGTTGTGGGGGTCGGTGGAAGAGTAGTAGGGACTCGCAGGTGGCGGGAAACTTGAATATGATTTGGCGGCTGGGAATTTGGTGGCTGGGAATTTGGCGGTTGGGAATTCGCAAATGTGTGAAGCCCGCGAAAGCTGAAAACATGAATGTTGAGGGAGACCTGTATAGATTTGTATAAGGATATTAAATAATCTCCATGGGGAAGTGGAACGGAATTCTTCCTCCGTAAGCCATGCGTGTCATAAGAGGCAACTAAAATGCCGGGAGCAAGGGGCTAGTAACCCCTTCTCTGTTATATATTACTAAATTTAAAAAAAGGAGCTTTCAGTTTTTTTTGGGTCACCCTGCCTCAGTGGGATATGGCCAGTTTGTTGAAAAAAAAATAATCTCTAAGGAAAATATCCTAAAACTATCATCAGGGAAAATGTCAGCAAAGCAGTTGAAGCTAGGCAGGTTGCAAAATAAACTCTTACTGAGACTATGCTATGAAGCTCTACTGTGTTGAGCTTTATCGCATAACAAAATGTTGTTCCAGGAAAAGCTAATTCTGCAACTTGTCTCAGTCTTCATATCTGTCAACAGTATGCCACATCATCCAGCAAAACCAATTAGTAACTTATTCTTGTAACCCCGAGGGCATTGATGAATTAATATGAGAGACAAAAGGGCAGTTGTCTGGGGAAGCCCCCAGGTATTTCCTTTTGTGGGTTGTCTAGTAAGGAACTTGATAGATAGGAGTGAGTGGAGACGAATAGTTTTTGAGACTTAATAAACTGTTAGAGTGTGAGCAGGGTAATATTTTGTGAAGGGATTCAAGGAAACCAGTTATCTGGACTTGAGTTCTGGAGGTGGGAAGTACAGTGCCTGCACTTTAACTCTTTGGGGGTTTCGGCCATACTAGTACGGCTTACGCCCCAGGGTTTTTGACGTACCTGGAGTTTACCAGGAGAGAGTTCCGGGGGTCAACGCCCCTGCGGCCCGGTCTGTCACCAGGCCTCCTGGTGAATCAGAGCCTGATCAACCAGGCTGTTACTGCACGCAAACCAATGTACGAGCCACAGCCCGCTGGTCAGGAACCGACTTTAGGTGCTTGTCCAGTGCCAGCTTGAAGACTGCCAGGGGTCTGTTGGTAATCCCCCTTATGTATACTGGGAGGCAGTTGAACAGTCTCGGGCCCCTGACACTTATTGTATGGTCTCTTAACGTGCTAGTGACACCCCTGCTTTTCATTGGGGGGATGTTGCATCGTCTGCCAAGTCTTTTGCTTTCGTAGTGAGTGATTTTCGTGTGCAAGTTCGGTACTAGTCCCTCTAGGATTTTCCAGGTGTATATAATCATGTATCTCTCCCGCCTGCGTTCCAGGGAATACAGGTTTAGGAACCTCAAGCGCTCCCAGTAATTGAGGTGTTTTATCTCCATTATGTGCGCCGTGAAGGTTCTTTGTACATTTTCTAGGTCAGCAATTTCACCTGCCTTGAAAGGTGCTGTTAGTGTGCAGCAATATTCCAGCCTAGATAGAACAAATGACCTGGAGAGTGTCATCATGGGCTTGGCCTCCCTAGTTTTGAAGGTTCTCATTATCCATCCTGTCATTTTTCTAGCAGATGCGATTGATACAATGTTATGGTCCTTGAAGGTGAGATCCTCCGACATGATCACTCCCAGGTCTTTGACGTTGGTGTTTCACTCTATTTTGTGGCCAGAATTTGTTTTGTACTCTGATGAAGATTTAATTTCCTCATGTTTACCATATCTGAATAATTGAAATTTCTCATCGTTGAACTTCATATTGTTTTCTGCAGCCCACTGAAAGATTTGGTTGATGTCCGCCTGGAGCCTTGCAGTGTCTGCAATGGAAGACACTGTCATGCAGATTCGGGTGTCATCTGCAAAGGAAGACACGGTGCTGTGGCTGACATCCTTGTCTATGTCGGATATGAGGATGAGGAACAAGATGGGAGCGAATACTGTGCCTTGTGCAACAGAGCTTTTCACTGTAGCTGCCTCGGACTTTACTCTGTTGACGACTACTCTCTGTGTTCTGTTAGTGAGGAAATTATAGATCCATCGACCGACTTTTCCTGTTATTCCTTTAGCAAACATTTTGTGCGCTATTACGCCATGGTCACACTTGTCGAAGGCTTTTGCAAAGTCTGTATATATTACATCTGCATTCTTTTTGTCTTCTAGTGCATCTAGGACCTTGTCGTAGTGATCCAATAGTTGAGACAGACAGGAGCGACCTGTTCTAAACCCATGTTGCCCTGGGTTGTGTAACTGATGGGTTTCTAGATGGGTGGTGATCTTGCTTCTTAGGACCCTTTCAAAGATTTTTATGATATGGGATGTTAGTGCTATCGGTCTGTAGTTCTTTGCTGTTGCTTTACTGCCCCCTTTGTGGAGTGGGGCTATGTCTGTTGTTTTTAGTAACTGTGGGACGACCCCCGTGTCCATGCTCCCTCTCCATAGGATGGAAAAGGCTCGTGATAGGGGCTTCTTGCAGTTCTTGATGAACACGGAGTTCCATGAGTCTGGCCCTGGGGCAGAGTGCATGGGCATGTCATTTATCGCCTGTTCGAAGTCGTTTGGCGTCAGGATAACATCGGATAGGCTTGTGTTAACCAAATTCTGTGGCTCTCTCATAAAAAATTCATTTTGATCTTCGACTCTCAGACTGGTTAGCGGCTTGCTAAAAACCGAGTCATATTGGGGTAGGAGAGTTTCAGTGGGGGGAAATAAATGGGATTAAATCTGGAGTATCTGAGAGAGTTAGAGCAAAGGAAGGGGTAGCAGTAATGTTAAATGATCAGTTATGGAAGGAGAAAAGAAAATATGAATGTGTAAATTCAAGAATTATGTGGATTAAAGTAAAGGTTGGATGCAAGAAGTGGGTCATAATAAACGTGTATGCACCTGGAGAAGAGAGGAATGCAGAGGAGAGAGAGAGATTTTGGGAGATGTTAAGTGAATGTATAGGAGCCTTTGAACCAAGTGAGAGAGTAATTGTGGTAGGGGACCTGAATGCTAAAGTAGGAGAAACTTTTAGAGAGGGTGTGGTAGGTAAGTTTGGGGTGCCAGGTGTAAATGATAATGGGAGCCCTTTGATTGAACTTTGTATAGAAAGGGGTTTAGTTATAGGTAATACATATTTTAAGAAAAAGAGGATAAATAAGTATACAAGATATGATGTAGGGCGAAATGACAGTAGTTTGTTGGATTATGTATTGGTAGATAAAAGACTGTTGAGTAGACTTCAGGATGTACATGTTATAGAGGGGCCACAGATATATCAGATCACTTTCTAGTTGTAGCTACACTGAGAGGTAAAAGGTAGATGGGATACAAGGAGAATAGAAGCATCAGGGAAGAGAGAGGTGAAGTTTTATGAACTAAAAGAGGAGGCAGTTAGGGTAAGATATAAACAGCTATTGGAGGATAGATGGGCTAATGAGAGCATTGGCAATGGGGTCGAAGAGGTATGGGGTAGGTTTAAAATGTAGTGTTAGAGTGTTCAGCAGAAGTTTGTGGTTACAGGAAAGTGGGTGCAGGAGGGAAGAGGAGTGATTGGTGGAATGATGATGTAAAGAGAGTAGTAAGGGAGAAAAAGTTAGCATATGAGAAGTTTTTACAAAGGTAGAAGTGATGCAAGGAGGAAGAGTATATGGAGGAAAAAGAGAGAGGTTAAGAGAGTGGTGAAGCTATGTAAAAAGAGAGCAAATGAGAGAGTGGGTGAGATGTTATCAACAAATTTTGTTGAAATAAGAAAAAGTTTTGGAGTGAGATTAACAAGTTAAGAAAGCCTAGAGAACACAATGGATTTGTCAATTAAAAATAGGAGAGGAGAGTTATTAAATGGAGAGTTAGAGGTATTGGGAATATGGAGGGAATATTTTGAGGAATTGTTAAATGTTGATGAAGATAGGGAAGCTGTGATTTCGTTGTATAGGGCAAGGAGGAATAACATCTTGTAGGAGTGAGGAAGAGCCAGTTGTGAGTGTGGGGGAAGTTCGTGAGGCAGTAGGTAAAATGAAAGGGGGTAAGGCAGCCGGGATTGATGGGATAAAGATAGAAATGTTAAAAGCAGGTGGGGATATAGTTTTGGAGTGGTTGGTGCAATTATTTAATAAATGTATGGAAGAGGGTAAGGTACCTAGGGATTGGCAGAGAGCATGCATAGTTCCTTTGTATAAAGGCAAAGGGGATAAAAGAGAGTGCAAAAATTATAGGGGGATAAGTCTGTTGAATATACCTGGTAAAGTGTATGGTAGAGTTATAATTGAAAGAATTAAGAGTAAGATGGATAGCAGATGAACAAGGAGGCTTTAGGAAAGGTAGGGGGTGTGTGGACCAGGTGTTTACAGTGAAACATATAAGTGAACAGTATTTAGATAAGGCTAAAGAGGTCTTTGTGGCATTTATGGATTTGGAAAAGGCGTATGACAGGGTGGATAGGGGGGCAATGTGGCAGATGTTGCAAGTGTATGGTGTAGGAGGTAGGTTACTGAAAGCAGTGAAGAGTTTTTATGAGGATAGTGAGGCTCAAGTTAGAATATGTAGGAAAGTGAAATTTTTTCCCTGTAAAAGTAGGCCTTAGACAAGGATGTGTGATGTCACCGTGGTTGTTTAATATATTTATAGATGGTGTTGTAAGAGAAGTAAATGTGAGAAGGGTCTTGGCAAGAGGCGTGGAGTTAAAAGATAAAGAATCACACACAAAGTGGGAGTTGTCACAGCTGCTCTTTGCTGATGACACTGTGCTCTTGGGAGATTCTGAAGAGAAGTTGCAGAGATTGGTGGATGAATTTGGTAGGGTGTGCAAAAGAAGAAAATTAAAGGTGAATACAGGAAAGAGTAAGGTTATGAGGATAACAAAAAGATTAGGTGATGAAAGATTGGATATCAGATTGGAGGGAGAGAGTATGGAGGAGGTGAACGTATTCAGATATTTGGGAGTGGACCTGTCAGCGGATGGGTCTATGAAAGATGAGGTGAATCATAGAATTGATGAGGGAAAAAGAGTGAGTGGTGCACTTAGGAGTCTGTGGAGACAAAGAACTTTGTCCTTGGAGGCAAAGAGGGGAATGTATGAGAGTATAGTTTTACAACGCTCTTATATGGGTGTGAAGCGTGGGTGATGAATGTTGCAGCGAGGAGAAGGCTGGAGGCAGTGGAGATGTCATGTCTGAGGGCAATGTGTGGTGTGAATATAATGCAGAGAATTTGTAGTTTGTAAGTTAGGAGGAGGTGCGGGATTACCAAAACTGTTGTCCAGAGGGCTGAGGAAGGGTTGTTGAGGTGGTTCGGACATGTAGAGAGAATGGAGCGAAACAGAATGACTTCAAGAGTGTATCAGTCTGTAGTGGAAGGAAGGCGGGGTAGCGGTCGGCCTAGGAGAGGTTGGAGGGAGGGGGTAAAGGAGGTTTTGTGTGCGAGGGGCTTGGACTTCCAGCAGGCATGCGTGAGCGTGTTTGATAGGAGTGAATGGAGACAAATGGTTTTTAATACTTGACGTGCTGTTGGAGTGTGAGCAAAGTAACATTTATGAAGGGATTCAGGGAAACCGGCATGCCGGACTTGAGTCCTGGAGATGGGAAGTACAGTGCCTGCACTCTGAAGGAGGGATGTTAATGTTGCAGTTTAAAAACTGTAGTGTAAAGCACCCTTCTGGCAAGACAGTGATGGAGTGAATGATGGTGAAAGTTTTTCTTTTTCGGGTCACCCTGCCTTGGTGGGAATCGGCCAGTGTGATAATAAAAAAAAAAATAATAAAATATTGGGACTTGAGTAGCTCACTCATTTCCTTGCTGTCATCTGTGTAGGACCCATCTTGTTTAAGTAGGGGCCCAATACTGGACGTTGTTCTCGATTTTGATTTGGCATAGGAGAAGAAATACTTTGGGTTTCTTTCAATTTCATTTATGGCTTTTAGTTCTTCCCGCGATTCCTGACTCCTATAAGATTCCTTTAGCTTAAGTTCGATGCTTGCTATTTCTCTGACCAGTGTCTCTCTACGCATTTCAAATATATTGACCTCTTTTAGCCGCTCTGTTATTCTTTTCCGTCGCCTGTAAAGGGAGCGCCTGTCTCTTTCTATTTTACATCTACTCCTCCTTTTTCTTAGAGGAATATGCCTTGTGCATACATTGAGTGCCACCAAGTTAATCTGTTCAAGGCATAAGTTGGGGTCTGTGTTGCTTAGTATATCTTCCCAGCTTATATTGGTTAGGACTTGGTTTACTTGGTCCCACTTTATGTTTTTGTTATTGAAGCTGAATTTGATGAATGCTCCCTTGTGACTAATCTCATTATGTCGGTCTGGGGCTCCACGCATACATGTCTGAACCTCAATTATGTTGTGATCTGAGTATATTGTTTTTGATATGGTGACATTTCTTATCACATCATCATTGTTAGTGAAGATGAGGTCTAGTGTATTCTTCAGTCTAGTAGGCTCTATTATTTGCTGGTTTAAATTGAATTTTGTGCAGAGATTTAAGAGCTCGTGTGAGTGTGAGTTTTCATCAGAGCTGCCTCCTGGTGTTATTACTGCAACAATATTATTTGCTATATTCCTCCATTTTAGGTGCCTTAAGTTGAAATCCCCCAGGAGCAAGATGTTGGGTGCAGGAGCTGGAAGATTTTCCAGACAGTGGTCAATTTTTAACAGCTGTTCCTGGAATTGCTGGGATGTTGCATCTGGAGGCTTGTAGACTACCACAATGACTAGGTTTTGGTTCTCGACCTTTACTGCTAAAACTTCCACTACAACATTTGAGGCATTAAGCAGTTCTGTGCAAACAAGTGACTCTGCAATGTACTGGCCAACCCCCCCTTTTGCCTGTTCACTTTGTCACCTCTGTATAGGTTGTAACCTGGGATCCATATTTCGTTGTCCAAGTGATTCTTTATGTTGGTCTCAGTGAAAGCCGTGAACATTGCCTTTGCCTCTGCAAGCAGTCCACAGATGAAAGGTATTTTGTTGTTTGTTGCTGGCTTTAGACCCTGTATATTTGCAAAGAAGAATGTCATCGGACTGGTGGTATTGTTGGTACTGGGGGGGGGATTTTTTTTCCGGCATTAGTATCTGTATCTGTTGTTTGGATTGGAGCCCATCGCTGGGGTTCCACTCCAGGAATGACTGGTTTTTGGTGTCGATTTCTGCCATTTCCTGCCAGCTTTTTTTCCTTCTTGGAAACTAAAAAACCCCTCCCTCTTGAGGGCTGTGGCTACCCAGGTTTTCCCATGGCCTGGATGTTTTGTATCTTTTTGTCCCCTTTAGTTTGGTGTGCCTGGCAATTTAAGTTATAGCACAGTCTTTCCTGTACTGAAGAGGTACACATTTCAGGGTTTAAAAAGCTTACAGGAAGGGAGTTTGCATTTTCCTATGTCATATGGGCACGGCATTTTCTAGGGTGGTCATAGTTGCACGTCCGTCTGTTTTTCCAGATTTCCCATGTCTGCAGATACCAAGTGCATAGTATGTGCACAGGCTTGGTTTCCCTTTGCCTTGGGTTTCTGTGACTGTATTCCCTGTTGGTGCATGTTTCCCTGTCTTATTCCTATCCTCCCTAGCACCAACAATGGAGCTCCCACCAGTTGTTTTTGGTAATATATCCTCACTATTCCTAGTGGAGTCCTTTTGTTTGCTATTTCCTGGGGGTATTTCTAGTTTGCAATATTGGTTTTAAATCTTATCTTTGACTACACTTGTTTCCCACTACGGTTTCCTTCCCTATTAGGTCATTTATATTTTATTCCTTCCTGGTAAAAATTCCCGATTTTACCTGGACAAAATCTCCAGCTTCACCATTACTGTCTCCCAGGACAGCACCTCCAGCTTCACCATTACTGTCTCTCAGGACAGAAACCCCCGCTTCACCATTACTGTCTCCCAGGACAGCACTATCAGCCCACATTTATGATACAGGACATCACTCCAGCCTTACAGTTTTGACTACTTTGGCCAGTATTCAAGGGAGTACATTCAGCCCAGGATTTTTATTTCCATCTGTTGTAGAATGCTTTCAGGTTTTCTATGAAAGCAGCTTTGATGTTATCCTTTTTAATATCCTTGTGATTTTAGTCACAGATTTATCATTGGGCATACGCAAAAATTCCCTGTTTTAATACTTGCTTGTAGCTAGTTCTTGGATATCTGCACAGGGGCGTGGCATCAATTTCCACAAAAAATGACAATTTATCCATGTGGGAAGCCCGTTTGTTTGATTGACTGCAGACTACACAGAGCTTCATAATGATTTGAATGGTTTATTTACTGGGAATTCTACTAGCAACCTCTTGAATACTCTATTTAAAAACCTCCTTAAATGAGGCTCTAGCTATTTGTATTTCTATTTCTAACTGTACTTGTTTATTGGACTGCTTACCGTATACGTCCTGATTTATATTTATTGTTTGTGTTTGATAAGGGCGCCTACAACCCATCCGTTTACAGTCTGCTTTATTGTTTCCAAAGAATCGTTTTAAACCCGTAAGGTTGGACCAGTGAAGGGTTCGGACCAGTCGAGGGTTCGGAACCAATCTGATCTGATCAGTGGGTCACTTATTTAAAACATACTGGTCGGTGATTTGGGCTAACACATGAAGGATCTACTTGAAATTATCTACCCGAGTAATATGTGATTTGATTGATACAAAAGTATAACTTGCGTGTTGAAGAACCGGTGATTGCTGGCAGCTCCTACAATGACGAACAGTCGAGCCTCAACCCTTGTTTATCAATCGCTGTATCTAGCTTTTCTAGGTTTTTTTTTGTCTCCACCACAATAAATGCTATATTATCACTATAGCTGACTGGTGGAAATTTTGGAGGAAGGACGCTTTTTCTGTAGTAATAATTGCTTCTCGTTGTGTATATTGCTGGTAACTACAGGTTATATGAGATTCATAGTATACATCTGGTATTTCAAGAAAAAAGAAACTAATGAAAGTCACTCCACTCCACTAAGTACCATTATAATACTGGTTAGTTGCTACTACAACACTGTATTCTGCTATTCACTGGTATCACTAGATTATATGCATGTACACTAGCAGGCCAGGAAGATCTGGTATTTCAAGAAAAAAGAAACTAATGAAAGTCACTCCACTCCACTCCACTAAGTACCATTATAATACTGGTTAGTTGCTACTACAACACTGTATTCTGCTATTCACTGGTATCACTAGATTATATGCGTGTACACTAGCAGGCAGGAAGATTATTAAAACAGCTGACCTCTGTGGTAAGTTTCTGGTGACTTCTGGCACCTGCCTCTATAGGCTTATCACTTCATTTACAAATTCACCTGTTTTCAAATGACACTTTAGCCTTTATCATCTATATTCTAGGGAGCCACTGTAGTATACACTATACACTATATATACACAATGTTATCAGGGAGACTTTCTTTCCTCTGACAAAGAAAAGTTCTACTATTATTATTTTGCACACGGCACTCAGGCCTATGATTCCCCTCTGGCAGTAAACTCTGCTAGGTAGTGCACACTAATTCTCCTTTTTTGACTCATTATATAATGTTTTCCGCCCAAGATTGGTTCCAGGCGCTAGAGGGATGTATCGTATAGGATTGATGGCACAAATTGAAGTTCTAGCACTTAAGAGCGACCGTGAAAACACGAGAAAACCCGGAGCACAACGAGGCATGCTGACACGCTGACACATACGGGTGTACACCTAAATTCTAGCCCCCTCAGATCTAGTGAGAGAAAGCTGGTAGGCCTACATATGAAAGAATGGGTCTATGTGGTCAGTGTGTGCAGTATAAAAAAAGTCCTGCAGCACACAGTGCATAATGAGAAAAAAGAAACTTTGATCATGTTTTTGGAATAAAACAGCGACTTTGCACTGTATTTTCATATGGTATTTATTGTTGTATTCTTGTTTTCTTGGTCTCATTTTATAGAATGGAACACATATTACAGAAATTGAGATGATTTTGACTGGTTTTACAATGAAAAGTACCCTGAAATTGAGTTTAAAGTAGCAGAAATGTTCGATTTTTACCAAAGTTCAAAAGTAAACAAATCATGCCAAGCGTCCAATACACATCAAATGGTGAGTCTGATATTCTTTCACAAGTGCGCTGATATTATTTATACCATTTCTACACTAATGCAGTAGTCCGTATAACAGTAAATCTTCTATTTTTTGTAAGAATAAAAATTCAAAGTGGAAAGCCAAAGAAATATAAGAGGGGCCTGGGGATGTGACTGACGAACAGAGAACTTGTTATTTTAGTGCCAGGAATGTCTTTCTTGTTTATTCTGGACCCTATTCAGAAATTAGCATCTTTTGAAATTTGTGTGAAATTGGCAAAATTGCTAAATTCTGACCACTTTATTGGATAGTTGAAATCGGTAAATGGGTGGTTTCTTGTACTCATTCGATAGAAAAAGTGGAGTTCTAGCGAAATATTCATGATTTTTGTCGACTAGTACATTGGAATTGGCCGAAAATAGGGCTCAAAGTGGGCAAAATCGCCAATGCATAAACATCGTCGTGACCGCTAACTTTGCGAGAGCATAATTCCGTAAGTTTTCCATCAAATTTCATACTTTTTGTGTCATTATGATCGGGAAAAGATTCTCTATCTTTTCATAAGAAAAAATATTTTTTTTTTTTTAAATTTTGGTAACCCTGAGAACAAGTCTCTGAGAGGGCCTGGCGACCCCCAAAGGGTTGAAGGAGAGTTTTGGGATATTTGCTGTTTAGAGTGACATATAAACTGTCACAGCTGCTCACCTGTGGAGAGAGAGTGATAGTGTGAATGATGGTAAAAGTGTTTCTTTTTCAGGTCACCCTGCCTCAGTAGGAGATGGCCAGTGTGTAAAAAAAAAAAAAGAATACAAATTTTATGTAAATTTATATGAAAAATATTCCTTAATTTAAGTAAAATCAGCATTTGAGCATGTTATTTGAAGCACTAAACTGTTATACTGACATCTGTCTAGCAACATCAGTTGACCTTGTTCATACAGGAAAGGCATTTTTATTGTCTAATGAGAGTGGCTTGGAGGAAAGTTAGTAATTTGACCAGTCATCCAATTCCATTATAAGGAAGTATGGAGTAACTAAAGCAAATTATTTATTTAAATCTTATTATGACAGAAGAACTTTTAATTGGAGCAAATGTGTCAGTGCTTAGACTCTTTTTTAGCAACCTACAAATGCTTTCCCAACAGGTGAATGATATCAAATTTCATCCAGTTCATGGTACACTGGCTACAGTAGGTTCTGATGGCAGGTTTAGCTTTTGGGACAAAGATGCTCGCACAAAACTGAAGAACTCAGAAGCAATGGAACAGCCCATCTCATGTTGTGCATTCAACCACAATGGCCAAATATTTGCATATGCTGTGTCATATGACTGGTCAAAGGTAAGATAAAGTTTCCAGTGGTCCTAGTACACCCTATCTTCCATTTCAATATTATACCATTGTACTGTATTTGTAAGGAAAAAACCTGCATTATCTTTTTAGCACAGCTTTATTTACAGTTTACAATGTTGATGGCATTAAGAAATCTTTGTTATCCATTTTCCAGTATTGTTTTATGACCTTATACATGATTATCACATTTCCTTCTATTGACCAGTAAGGGCATTTTTTGTATTTTTAGTCATCATCATGTCCCATTAGCTAAGTTTATCTAAATCCTTACATGGTATTGACTAATTATTTAGAATATATTTTACATAGGATTGTTTGTGCCATCTACAGATGTTTGTATGACATTCTTATTTTGAGAAATAATTTCTCTCTCTTTCAACAAACCGGCTGTATGCCACCAAAGCAGAGTGGGAAACAACAGGTTTAAAATATTATCAGGGCAAGTGTTGATCTGGATGGGACCCCAGTGGTGACATTCTCTTGAGGATATTTTTTGTCTTACCACTTTTTACACAAGCTTTTTAAATAGAAAACCTCTCATCCACTAGTAGATTAAATTTTATTTGTCCTGTGTTAAGTAGTTTCCATATCAGTTACTATGGAACTCTATTTTTTTCTAAATCTAAGTAAATAAATTGGTTATTCATTTGTTTCCTTAATAATTTGTTACTTTTAATAGAAATGTAGCAAAGTTGATGCACAGATCTTTTCTTATACCTATCTGCAGATTCTTGATCTAGTGTTTTATCCATTTTTCTCTAATAGGGTTTTCCAGCATATCAAGAAGAGTGCTTGTTGGTGTATTTTTTTTTAATCAGTGGGAAGTGCTAGTGGTCATATGGCACCATCAGTTCAATCTTAAGGAAATGAAGGATAAGTCTAATTCCTTGGATCAAGAACTCCTCACTGGCACCAGGGCACACCTCTCTTACAGGGCGCCTGTCAGTTAAACACGCCTATAGTTTAAGTTTTCCCCTATCATCCTTTTTATATTAGTAACATAATGTCTGTCACTTTTTTTTTCACTTATATCCTTGTTTCTCTTCTTGTACTGAAATTCCATAAATTTAATTCTTCCCTATCACTTTTTTATTATTATTAGCATAACGTTTGCCATTTTATCGTCATGTAATGAAATTCCATAAACTTTTTAGAGAAGATAACAGGTCTAGTTCTCCTGCACATTTTTTTTTTTTTTAGACTTCCAGGGTGATGCCCTATTTGGTCCTGTTGCTTTTTCTTTTGTTGATATCCATTATATATTTTATGATCTTCATTTCAGCTGACTATGGAGGAGGGATGGGGGGGGTTCAAATTCACTTCATTTAAGATGTCTTGTATAGAACATTCAGGAACTTCAAAGTTAGTCTCTCTCACATTTTTTTCCAATTTGGTGATTCTTTGCATTATGTCTTTCACAGACTGCTTGCTTTTTACAGATCTGAGCAAGAGATTTGACTGCATCTTATGCTTAATCATTATTTTCTTTAAAGTTTTCTCCACTTATCTTAAATTGGTGTATTAATTTCTGACTTGTGTGAATCTGGTAAGTGTCTGGCTTGAAGCACTTCCTGTATTAGTTCCAAGTTCTTAATTTCTTTCTCATGGCTTTCCAGCTTCTGTTAAATCGTTATGATTTAAATTTTAGAATAAAGTTTTTGATTCTGTTTTCATGTACATGTATATATATTTCAGAATTCTTCAGTAATGTTTTTATCTATCTCTGTATTGTACATACTTTGCTTTTTTCAAATATTAATTTATGATAAGAAAGAGATGATTGTTGATGTTATGAATGAGAAGCTGGATGTCCTGGTTTTAAGTGAAACAAAGATGAAGGAGGTGGGAGAGTTTTAGTGGGGAGAAATAAATGGGATTAGGTCAGGGGTTTCAAATAGATTTAGAGCTAAAGAAGGAGTAGCAATAATGTTGAAGGATAAGTTATGGCTGTAAAAAAGGTAATATAAATGTATAAATTCAAGGATTATGTGGAGTAAAATAAGGGTTGGATGTGAAAAGTGGATTATAGCAAGCATTTATGCACCTGGAGAAGAGAGAAGCATAGAGAAGAGAGAGAGATTTTGGGAAATATTGAGTGAGTGTGTGGGGAGTTTTGAACCAAGTGTGAGAGTACTTTTGGTTGGGGATTTCAATGCTTAAGTGGGTAAAAATGTTGTGGAGGGAGTAGTAGGTAAATTTGGGGTGCCAGGGGTAAATGAGAAATGGGGAGCCTTTAATTGAGCTATGTGTAGAAAAAGGTTTGAAAAAGAGGATAAATAAGTATACAAGGTATGATATAGCACATAATGAAAGTAGTTTGTTAGATTATGTATTGGTGGATAAAAGGTTGATGGGTAGGCTTCAGAATGTACATGTTTATAGAGGAGCAACTGATATCGGATCATTATCTAGTTGTAGCTACAGTTAGAGTAAGAGGTAGATGGGACAAAAGGAAAATGGCATCACCATGTCAGAGAGAGGTAAAAGTGCATAAACTAAGGGAGGAGGAAGTTAGGGTGAGATATAAGCATCTATTGGCAGAAAGGTGGGCTAGTGCAAGTATGAGTAATAGGGGGGTTGAAGAGGGTTGGAATAGTTTTAAAAATGCAGTATTAGAATGTGAGGCAGAAGTTTGTGGCTATAGGAGGGTGGATGCAGGAGGAAAGAGGAGTGATTGGTGGAATGATGAAGTACATGGTGTAATAAAAGAGAAAAAGGTAGCTTATGAGAGGTTTTTACAAAGCAGAAGTGTTACTAGAAGAGCAGAGTATATGGAGAGTAAAAGAAAGGTGAAGAGAGTAGTGAGAGAGTGCAAAAGGAGAGCAGATGATAGAGTGGGAGAGGCACTGTCAAGAAATTTTGATGAAAATAAGAAAAAATTGCCTATGAGAGCATAGGCAATGGGGTCGAAGAGGTATGGGGTAGGTTTAAAAATGTAGTGTTAGAGTGTTCAGCAGAAGTTTGTGGTTACAGGAAAGTGGGTGCGGGAGGGAAGAGGAGCGATTGGTGGAATGATGATGTAAAGAGAGCAGTAAGGGAGAAAAAGTTAGCATATGAGAAGTTTTTACAAAGTAGAAGTGATGCAAGGAGGGAAGAGTATATGGAGAAAAAGAGAGGTTAAGAGAGTGGTGAAGCAATGTAAAAAGAGAGCAAATGAGAGAGTGGGTGAGATGTTATCAACAAATTTTGTTGAAAATAAGAAAAAGTTTTGGAGTGAGATTAACAAGTTAAGGAAGCCTAGAGAACAAATGGATTTGTCAGTTAAAAATAGAAGAGGAGAGTTATTAAATGGATAATTAGAGGCATTGGGAAGATGGAGGGAATATTTTGAGGAATTGTTAAATGTTGATGAAGATAGGGAAGCTGTGATTTCGTGTATAGGGCAAGGAGGAATAACATCTTGTAGGAGTGAGGAAGAGCCAGTTGTGAGTGTGGGGGAAGTTCGTGAGGCAGTAGGTAAAATGAAAGGGGATAAGGCAGCCGGGATTGATGGGATAAAGATAGAAATGTTAAAAGCAGGTAGGGATATAGTTTTGGAGTGGTTGGTGCAATTATTTAATAAATGTATGGAAGAGGGTAAGGTACCTAGGGATTGGCAGAGAGCATGCATAGTTCCTTTGTATAAAGGCAAAGGGGACAAAAGAGAGTGCAAAAATTATAGGGGGATAAGTCTGTTGAGTATACTTCGTAAAGTGTATGGTAGAGTTATTATTGAAAGAATTAAGAGTAAGACGGAGAATAGGATAGCAGATGAACAAGGAGGCTTTAGGAAAGGTAGGGGGTATGTGGACCAGGTGTTTACAGTGAAACATATAAGTGAACAGTATTTAGATAAGGCTAAAGAGGTCTTTGTGGCATTGATGGATTTGGAAAAGGCATATGACAGGGTGGATAGGGGGGCAATGTGGCAGATGTTGCAGGTGTATGATGTAGGAGGTAGGTTACTGAAAGCAGTGAAGAGTTTTTACGAGGATAGTGAGGCTCAAGTTAGAGTATGTAGGAAAGAGGGAAATTATTTCCCAGTAAAAGTAGGCCTTAGACAAGGATGTGTGATGTCACCATGGTTGTTTATTATATTTATAGATGGGGTTGTAAGAGAAGTAAATGCGAGGGTCTTGGCAAAAGGCGTGGAGTTAAAAGATAAAGAATCACACATAAAGTGGGAGTTGTCACAGTTGCTCTTTGCTGATGACACTGTGCTCTTGGGAGATTCTGAAGAGAAGTTGCAGAGATTGGTGGATGAATTTGGTAGGGTGTGCAAAAGAAGAAAATTAAAAGTGAATACAGGAAAGAGTAAGGTTGTGAGGATAACAAAAAGATTAGGTGATGAAAGATTGGAGATCAGATTGGAGGGAGAGAGTATGGAGGGGGTGAATGTATTCAGATACAGTGGACCCTCAACCAGCGATATTAATCCGTTCCTGAGAGCTCATCGTTAATCAAAATAATCGTTAGTCAAGTTAATTTTCCCCATAAGAAATAATGGAAATCAAATTAATCCGTGCAAGACACCCCAAAGTATTGAAAAAAAAAATTTTACCACATGAAATATTAATTTTAATACACACAAACTGAAGAAGACATGCACAGTTACATGACACTTACCTTTATTGAAGATCTGGTGATGATTGATGGGATGGGAGGAGGGGAGACCATTGATCTTGTTAGTGTTTAGAAGGGAAATCCCCTTCCATTAGCACTTGAGGTAGCAAGTCTTTTTCTGGGGTTACTTCCCTTGTTCTTTTAATGCCACTAGGACCAGCTTCAGAGTCACTGAACTTCTGTCGCACAACATATCTGTCCATAGAGGCCTGTACCTCTTGTTCCTTTATCCTAAAGTGTTTCACAACATTGTCAGTGTAATAGTCACCAGCACGGCTTGCAATAGCTGTGTGAGGGTGATTTTCATCAAAAAAGGTTTGCACTTTAAGCCACATTGCACACATTTCCTTAATCTTTGAAGTAGGCAACTTCTTCAATTTCTCTCTCCCCTCCTCCGAAGCAGTTTCCTCAGGTGTGGCCTCTTACTGTTGAAGATGATCTAGCAGCTCATCAGTGGTTTGTTCTTCATTGTCCTCCTCCACCAACTCTTCCACATCCTCCCCACTACCCTCACCAATATGAGCACTAGTTCCAGGCATTTTTTCCTGTTCACCTGGGTGTTAGTCAACTGTTGTGGGTCGCATCCTGGGGGACAAGATTAAGGACCCCCAATGGAAATAAGTTAGACAGTCCTCGATGATGCACTGACTTTTTTGGGTTATCCTGGGTGGCTAACCCTCCGGGGTTAATGGTTTCTCGGTAATTGTTTCACGTTAAGCCACACCAACAACACTCTCTCCACATCTTCGAGTAATACAGCTGATGGTGGTGCAGCAACAACAACAGCTGACTGTGGTGCAGCAGCAGCTGCACCTTTGGCAAGAACAGCTTCCTTGATTGCCGTTTTCTTACCCACAATAGTAGCGATGGTTGATTGGGGTTTATTATACAACCTGACCAGCTCAGAGACACGCACTCCACTTTCATACTTAGCAATGATCTCTTTCTTCATCTCCATAGTAATTCTCACCCTTTTTGCTGTAGGGTTGGCACTAGAAGCTTTCTTGGGGCCCATGGTGACTTATTTTGCAGAAACAAGCACCAAAAACAGTGATAATATGGAATGTACCGAATGTATCCTTAGATGTGCGCACACTGGCTGGCTTGTAAACACTGGCACACACGGGGCAGTTCAGGCCACACATGGACATGTCTCAGTACGAATCGTATCGAATACCAGGTTTTCAATCGGATGCTGAGGCGAAATTTTTGCGTTAAAATGCATCGAATACCGGATTTATCGAATACCGATGCTATCGAATACCGGGAGTCCACTGTACCAGGAAAAGTGCACGGTAGGGTTATTATTGAAAGAATTAGAGGTAAGACAGAGAGTAGGGTTTCAGATGAGCAAGGAGGTTTCAGAGTGGGTAGTGGATGTGTAGATCAAGTGTTTACATTGAAGCATATATGTGAACAGTATTTAGATAAAGGTAGGGAAGTTTTTATTGTATTTATGGATTTAGAAAAGGCATATGATAGAGTGGATAGGGGAGCAATGTGGCAGATGTTGCAAGTATATGGAATAGGTGGTAAGCTACTAAATGCTGTAAAGAGTTTTTATGAGGATAGTGAGGCTCGGGTTAGGATGTGTAGAAGAGAGGGAGACTACTTCCTGGTAAAAGTATGTCTTAGACAGGAATGTGTAATGTCACCATGGTTGTTTAATATATTTATAGATGGGGTTGTAAAAGAAGTAAATGCTAGGGTGTTTGGGAGAGGGGTAGGATTAAATTATAGGGAATCAAATACATAATGGGAGTTGACTGTTGTATCTGGGCACCTCTGCAAAAACTGATTATGTATGAGTGAGGTGAAAGTGTTGAATGATGATGAAAACATTTTCTTTTTGGGGTTTTCTTTCTTTTTGGGTGACCCTGCCTTGGTGGGATACGGCCGACTTGTTGAAAGAAACAAAAATTCCTTTTCTTAATATCTTGTTTAATCTACTTGTGATTTTCTTTGTCCTCATAATTCATACCCTGTGACATATAATAAATGCAACAGAACATAATTTCTTCCCCATGTGAGTTTAAATAATTTATAATGGTCTAATATTAAGAGCATTCTTTCTCTCACTCAAGTCGCTTGTTTAATGTACTGATATATAAAAGATATGATTAAATTTGTAGAATTTTGGTTGACCTGCTGTTTAGGCTATTATATCTTTTTCTTTGTTATTAAAATCTTCAATAATGGTGGTCACTTTTTAGTACTAACACTGTTGATATAAAAGTATTATGCAGTCCCCCATTTATCATGTCACATCAAACATGTGTTATTAACCCTTAAACGGTCCAAACGTATACTATATACGTTCACTCGCGTAGCGCCCCAAATTTTTTGAGAATTTTTTTTTTTTTTTTTTTATATGTAGGAAAAGAGAGCATATGGTACCCAGGCATCCCCAATTATTTTAATATGGTGCACAGTGAGTGTGCACACCCATTCTCTCATGTTTAGGCAACTCAGGCTTATCATGGCAATGTTGAATGAATGACAAAGAAAACGTATACACCTACCATTCGACTTACGACCTGCGCGACTTACGACGACCTGCATGACTTACGACCACTTGACTTATGACCGTGTTTTTTATGCCAAATTTCTGGGAAATAAACAACTATTTGTGTTGTACACAGTGTTTATCCTAAACCTTACAGTATAAAATACAGTACTAACAGCATAAAAAGTAAAGTAAAACATGAAATACCAAAATAAAACAATAAAATAAAGTCATTACAAAAATGTGATACTGATATTCAGTAGTAAAGTTCGACTTACGTCCATTTCGACTTACGACCGGTTTCTCGGAACCGAACTCGGTCGTAAGTCGGATGGTAGGTGTATGTAAGTTTGGGGTTCTACGCGAGAGAACATGTATATACGTTTGGACCGTTTAGGGGTTAAGGAGTTGTATGCATTTACAGTATAAGTGCACATAATAACTGTGTTTAGTTTTTACAACTTAACTCGCTAGAGTGAGAGATGGGTAAGCATTTAATAAAGATTTCCTTTCTATCCACACTTTTTTCAACTGAAGACTTTTAATGATAGATTTCCTGTGTTCCATGAAAGTGAGCAAGGAGACTGTCTCTGCTTAACTTTTTTGCCCCAACAGTATTTGTTAACATGGCATCATAATTGCCTGAGCTACATGCCATTATGAGAGTGTTAGTTAGTCCCATGTTAAAATATATGTAATATTAATGTACTTTCATTTTCTTTTATGCAGGGTCATGAATTTTTTAGCCCACAAAAGAAAAATTACATTTTCCTAAGATCTTGTTATGATGAACTTAAGCCACGGAGTCGCTAATTAGAGGCTAAAGCCTGAAGTATATTATCCAAGATGACCATAGATGGTTAAATCAAGAAGTGAAGATAAAGAGAATGTGTATATCATCTACTAATAAAGGGCTGGGCTTCATTTTTTTATATATTATCATTTTTGCTTCAGTGAATACTGATATCACTTGTAGTGATGGGACACTAATTTTATATTATCTATTGATGATGTATATGGACAAAAAATAATTTTCAGCTATGAATATAGAGTTTGACAGATTGTTTACCCAGGAGAAAGAAAAGATTTGGAGTATTGCATGTGTAATAACTCTTACCTTATAGGGATTCTGTAGGCACATGACAACATAATTTCTGGTTCTTGTGTGCTATGATTTCTGTTAATTTTAAAGAGCAAGTTTAAAGCTGTAAGTAATCTTAAAATTCATATTTATGTGAATATTCAGTATATACAGTTAGCTTAATTTAGCATTAATATTCAGTTATGTTACTATCTTGCAAAAGTTATGTCTTACTTATTTTATCAGTTATCTACATGCTTATAGAGATTATTAAAGCCAATAAGTATATCTTGTATTATATAATTTCCTGCGCTCTTATTTAGAAACACACATCCACAAATACTTTATACTGCATACACCTCTACGGTCAGATTTGATTAAGCATTTTAAGCTCTCTTCATTTTATTAGTTATTGGTTTAAGGTACAGAAAATCTCTAACATTGCATATGAAAGTCTTATCACACATAACCATATGAAATGGTCATCTAGTTTATTAAAGACCACATTATCAAAATATTGTTCTGAAAAAGTGGTTAAAATTTTAGATTTTTTTACAAGTCAGAAAATATTTCTTAATAAAACTGATTACCAAAACTTGTGTACATTCCATTGTTAACAGTATTGTATTCATTGAACAACTAAACTTAAGAGCATGAGTAAGGATATGTGCTTTTTGAAGAATACTCCTCGCCTTATTTTTTACCAATGCTAAAAGGATGAAGAGACAGATATTCTTTACTGGCATTGTCACAAAATGTAATGGTTGAATATAATTACAATAAACATCATAGTTTTATTAATTACCCATAACTATTGTTAAATATGTTGACAATTGCTGTCATAGTCACTGTATAGAAGAACAGTTACTAAACATATATTCTAAATATTTTCAGTCAGTTAAACAATTTATAAAATTTTTGTACAAAGGGATTCATAGTGTAATAGATCAATGAGCCCAAACAAAGCTGCTTGTGTATGGGAACTTAAATATGGCACAAACAGATCAGTAATGTTGAAGGAGTGTTCTTCAAATTTAATTATAAATTATGGTTTATTTTATCTTGCAGCCAAGTACTTCGTGCTTACCACTTGTTTAAATATACTGATAACCATTTTGCTTTATTGTATTTAACCCTTTCACTGTTAGTGTCATATTAGTATGGCTTACAAGCCAGTGTTGGTGCCGTATTAATACCCCAAAATTCTAGCAGCTCCAGATCTAGCAGGAGGAAGCTGGTAGACCTACATGTGAGAGAATAGGTCTGTGTGGTCAGTATGCACAGTTTAAAAAAAAATCCTGCAGCACGCAGTGCATAATCGAGAAAAAAAACTCCGACTGTGTTTTTGGTCTAAAACACCAACTTTGAGGTGTATTTTTGTGTGATATTTATGGTTGTACTCTCATTTTTGTGGTCTCATTTGATAGAATGGAAGATATATTACAGAAATGGAGAGCTGATGTTCAAGAGTAAACAAATGACGTGACCGTCCAATACGTGTCCAACTGGCCAGTCTAATACACAGTCATGAATGGGTTGACATTATTTATACAATTATTACAATAATGCAGTAATCTGCATAGCAGTAAATCTTCTATTTTTTGTGTGAATAAAAATTCAAAATGGAAAGCAAGAGTAATATAAGGGGGGCTTGGAGACATGACTAATGAACAGAGAAAATGTTATTTTAGTGCCAGGAATGTCTGTATTGTCTATTCTGGACCCTATTTTGAAATTGATATCTTTTGAAATTTGTGTGAAATTGGCCAAATTGCCAATTTCTGACCACTTTATTCAGTAGTTGAAATAGGTAAATGGGCGATTTCTTGTACGTAAACGATAGAAAAAATGGAGTTCTAGCGAAATAGCTATGAGTTCAGTAGACTGGAACAATGGAATTGGCCGAAAATAGGGCTCAAAGTGGGTGAAGTCGCCAATGCTTATATATTGCCAAGACTGCTTTGTAAGAGCATAATTCCATAAGTTTTCCATCATTACCATCATAAAGTTGATATGTTAGCCAAGAAGAGTACCCAGAAGGAGAATGTAGAAAATAACTTTGGTATATCTGTGTTTAGCATTAGGAATAATATTAGGAGAGAAGTAAATAATGAAAATGATTGTTATAGGAATGCAGTTAGAAGCCTGAGTAGATCTATAACCCACTATGATAACATGAACATAGATAAGCATGTTTATGGAGCAACTTGCAATGTGAACAGATTGACTGATGTTGTAGTGGCCAAGCTTAGGCTTGGTTACAAGTATTTCTGGCAGTTTGGGAGACACACAGATGATGATCAAACTAAATGAAAATTATGTGATCAGGCATATGGTCACTGTCTTGAACACTATGTGCTTAATTGTCACTTATTGAGGAATACAGAGACAGACAGTATATAATAACCTATGTGACATGTCAAGATTTTTTTTTTTTTTTTTTCAACAAGTCGGCCGTCTCCCACCAAGGCAGGGTGACCCAAAAAAGAAAGAAAATCCCCAAAAAGAAAATACTTTCATCATCATTCAACACTTTCACCACACTCACACATTATCACTGTTTTTGCAGAGGTGCTCAGAATACAACAGTTTAGAAGCATACACATATAAAGATACACAACATATCCCTCCAAACTGCCAATATCCCAAACCCCTCCTTTAAAGTGCAGGCATTGTACTTCCCATTTCCAGGACTCAAGTCCGGCTATATAAAATAACCGGTTTCCCTAAATCCCTTCACTAAATATTACCCTGCTCACACTCCAACAGCTCGTCAGGTCCCAAATACCATTCGTCTACATTCACTCCTATCTAACACACTCACGCACGCTTGCTGGAAGTCCAAGCCCCTCGCCCACAAAACCTCCTTTACCCCCTCCCTCCAACCCTTTCGAGGACGACCCCTACCCCACCTTCATTTAAATCCCTACAGATTTACACGCTCTCCATGTCATTCTACTTTGATCCATTCTCTCTAAATGATCAAACCACCTCAACAACCCCTCTTCAGCCCTCTGACTAATACTTTTATTAACTCCATACCTTCTCCTAATTTCCACACTCCGAATTTTCTGCATAATATTTGTACCACACATTGCCCTTAGACAGGACATCTCCACTGCCTCCAACTGCCTCCTCGGTGCAGCATTTACAACCCAAGCTTCACACCCATATAAGAGTGTTGGTACACTATACTTTCATACATTCCCTTCTTTGCCTCCATAGATAATGTTCTTTGTCTCCACATATACCTCAACACACCACTCACCTTTTTTCCCTTATCAATTTTATGATTCGCCTCGTCCTTCATAAATCCATCCGCTGATACGTCAACTCCCAAATATCTGAAAACATTCACTTCTTCCATACTACTCCTCCCCAATTTGATATCCAATTTTTCTTTATCTAAATCATTTGATACCCTCATCACCTTACTCTTTTCTATGTTGACTTTCAACTTTCTACCTTTACACACACTCCCAAATTCGTCCACTAACCTCTGCAATTTTTCTTTAGAATCACCCATAAGCACAGTATCATTAGCAAAAAGTAACTGTGTCACTTCCCATTTTGTATTTGATTCCCAATAATTTAATCCCACCCCTCTCCCGAACACCCTAGCATTTACTTCTTTTACAGCCCCATCTATAAATAAATTAAACAACCATGGTGATATGTAGATATAAATCCATGTGCACTCCTGTTAACCCTTTGGGGCCTAGTTCCTAGGTCTTTTGTGTATCCATATGCTCTTGCGCTACCGTCCACAGGATGGATATGGGGTGCACAATAAACTAGCCACTTTGGTGGTAAAATCTAATCTTTTTTTTTATTTTATTTTTTTATTATCAACCGCCGATTCCACAAGCATGGTGGCCGAAACAAATAACAATTTCACCATCATTCACTCCATCACGTCGTTGCCATAAGGGTGCTTACACTAAACAATTTTTTAATCTCAACATTACACCCCTGCTTCAGATGCAGGCACTTTTTCATCTCCAGGACTCGTCCGGCCTGCCGTTTCCCTGAATCCTTCTTATGAATTTTACTTTGCCACTCAACAGACCCAAGTATAAAACCATTTAGTCTCCATTCACTCCTCAAACACCCACGCATTTGGAAAAGATTTCTAATCTCACTTTAAGACAAATATTTGGTTAGAAATTCCCTTCAACCAGCACAGTTCGCGGCGGCATTGTTTGCAGCTGCAAGGTAAATAATGAACTAACAGTTTAATATTAAAATTTTTTGTATTTTTGTGTATCAGTTACTTGACCTGAATAGGTAATATATGGACAAAATTTGTGAATTAAATTGTGGTGCCCTCTGGCATTTTTTAAAATTTCTTGGGCCGTCTTTGAAAATTTTTCACTTTGCACATCATAATACAGTGGACCCCCGCATACCGTTGGCCTTGCATAACGTTAAATCCGCATACCGCTACATTTTATCACCAAGATTTTGCCTCGCATACCTCTAAAAAACCTGCTCAACACTGTTCGTCCGAGACGCGTCTAATGTGCGCCCTTAGCCAGCCTCACATGTTCCGCCGGTGGCATTGTTTACCAGCCAGCCTCCGCGGTAACATCCAAGCATACAATCGGAACATTTCGTATTATTACAGTGTTTTTGGTGATTTTATCTGCAAAATAAGTGACCATGGGCCCCAAGAAAGCTTCTAGTGCCAACCCTACAGCAATAAGGGTGAGAATTACTATAGAGATGAAGAAAAAGATCATTGATAAGTATGAAAGTGGAGTGCGTGTCTCTGAGCTGGCCAGGTTGTATAATAAACCCCAATCAACCATCGCTACTATTGGTGGTACAGCTGCTGCTGCTGCTGTACCACCGTCAGCTGCTGCTGCTGCTGCTGTAGTACCGTCTGCTGCTGCTGTAGCATCGTCTGCTGCTGCTGTAGCACTGTCAGCTGCTGCTGCTGTTGTACCACCGTCAGCTGCTGCTGCTGCTGTTGTACCACCGTCAGCTGCTGCTGCTGCTGTTGTAGTACCATCTGCTGCTGCTGTAGTACCGTCTGCTGCTGCTGTAGCATCGTCTGCTGCTGCTGTAGCATCGTCTGCTGCTGCTGTAGCACTGTCAGCTGCTGCTGCTGCTGTACCACCGTCAGCTGCTGCTGCTGTACCACCGTCAGCTGCTGCTGCTGCTGTAGTACCGTCTGCTGCTGCTGTAGCATCGTCTGCTGCTGCTGTAGCATCGTCTGCTGCTGCTGTAGCACTGTCAGCTGCTGCTGCTGCTGTACCACTGTCAGCTGCTGCTGCTGCTGTAGTACCATCTGCTGCTGCTGTAGCATCCTCTGCTGCTGCTGTAGCATCGTCTGCTGCTGCTGTAGCACTGTCAGCTGCTGCTGCTGCTGTACCACCGTCAGCTGCTGCTGCTGCTTTAGCATCGTCTGCTGCTGCTGTAGCACTGTCAGCTGCTGCTGCTGCTGTAGCACTGTCAGCTGCTGCTGCTGCTGTAGCACTGTCAGCTGCTGCTGCTGCTGCTGCTGTAGCACCGTTGTTGGTGTGGCTTATTGAGAATACCAAGAAACAATTAACCCCAGAGGATTTGCCACCCAGGATAACCCAAAAAAGTCAGTGTCATCGAAGACTGTCTAACTTATTTCCATTGGGGTCCTTAATCTTGTCTCCCAGGATGCAACCCACACCAGTCGACTAACACCCAGGTGAACAGGGAAAAATGCCTGGAACTAGTGCTCATATTGGTGAATTTAAAGCCAGCAAAGGTTGGTTTGAGAGATTTAAGAATCGTAGTGGCATACACAGTGTGATAAGGCCTGTTCTGGAAGAAAATGTGAAACAGGACCTACAGTACTCAGGAGAAAAAGGCACTCCCAGGACACAGTGTCTCATCAGTCATTGCTGCATCTTCAATAAAGGTAAGTGTCATTTATTCTTCATTTAGTAGAGTAGTACATGCACAATATATATTGTGCATGTACTACTCTACTATTGTGCATGTATCCTTCTCTTTGTGTGTAGGAAAATGTATATTTCATGTGGTAAAATTTTTTTTTTCATACTTTTGGGTGTCTTGCACGGATTAATTTGATTTCCATTATTTCTTATGGGGAAAATTCATTCGCATAACGATAATTTCACATAACAATGAGCTCTCTTGCACGGATTAATATCGCTATGCAGGGGTCCACTGTACTCATGAAAAATACGTGAGGAAAGCAGTTTTATTCAGATTTAATAAACTTGAAAAGAAAGTTTCATCCATTCTTACATAAATAAAAAAGAGCGACTATTTTATTCAGGCGAAGAAAAGTACAGTGGACCCCTTCCTTATGAACACAACGCGTTACGTTAAATCCGCAATATGAAGCATTTGAATGCAAAAATTTTGCCTTGCCTCACGATAAAAAACTCTCCTTATGTGATTCGTCCGGGACTCGTCCCACATGTGGCCTCAGCGCCAGTGTTCACAAGCCAGCCAGTGTGGTCACATCCATGCATACATTCGGTACATTTCACCTTATCCCAGTGTTTTTTGTGCTTGTAACTGCAAAATAAAGTCACCATGGGCCCAAGAAAGCTTCTAGTGCCAACCCTGTGGTAAAAAGGGTGAGAATTAGTATGGAAATTAAGAAAGATTTTGAAGGGTTTGGGGCTAACCCTGAGAAGCCTATGCCTGTTGTGGAATCCATTGTGCCTACTTAAAAAATTAAGGAAATGTGTGCACAGTGGGTTGAACTGCAAACCTTTATGGATGAAAATCACCCTAACACAGCTATTGCAAGCCGTGCTGGTGACTATTACAATGACAATGTTGTGGCCCATTTTAGGCAAATCTTAAAGGAACGGGAGGTACAGAGCTCTATGGACAGATTTGTTGTGCGACAGAGGTCCAGTGACTCTCAAGCTGGTCCTAGTGGCATTAAAAGAAGAAGGGAAGTAACCCTGGAAAAGGACTTGCTATCTCAAGTCATAATGGAAATGGATTCCCCTTCTAAACAATAACAACTTCCACACTCTCCCCTCCTCCCATCCCATCAGTCGTCACCAGATCTTCAATTAAGGTAAGTGTCATGTATTCTATTCTTAGTAGAGTAGTAAATGTGCATGTCTTCTTCAGTTTGTGTGTATTAAAATTAATATTTCATGTGGTAAAATATTTTTTTTTTCATACTTTGGGGTGTCTTGCATGGATTAATTTGATTTCCATTATTTCTTATGGGGAAAATTAATTCGCCTTACGATAATTTCGGCTTACGATGAGCTCTCAGGAACGGATTAATATCGTAAGGCGGGGGTTCACTGTACATTGGAATAAAAGGATAAGATTCACCAGTGTTTTGTGCAAGATGGGCAAATTGTGATTAGAAAAAAATTATATACAAAAGTAATGAAATATCCAGTGGACAGGACCAAGTCAAGTTGCTAGATGATTCTGACTTAACCCTTTCACTGTCGAGACCTCTGATCACAACCTGCTCTCACTGTTGAAAAATATTCGAAAAAAAAAATTATTTTTCTTACCAAAATCACAAGGATATTTTTCTGATTGTTTTAAAAGAAAAAAAAAATTATGCCATCAGTACTTACTGAGATATAGAGGCATTAATTTGACAGAAAGTGAACCGCTTACGCCAACATTGGCAACTGCCGCTCACTCAGTAAAATTATTTTTGCTATTGTTTCTTTTCATTTCTGATATTTTTTAAGTGTAACTTTTGTGGCCTGTGAAACCAATATAATGCATAATGTATATACGTATATCCACTCATTGTATGTAACACAATAACTACACAAACATTTATCATTTTGTTTACAAAATGGTTTACACAAACCCAGGCTGCCTTTCCCACCCACACCGTCTTCCCCACCACCCATGCTGCCTTCCTCACACCCACACTGTCTTCCCCACCACTCATGCTGCCTTCCCCAACACCCACAGTGTCTTCCCCACCACCCATGCTGGAAATAAGTCACTTTGATTTTTTTGGGGGTTATCCTAGGTTCTCTACACATGCTGCTATGTATGATAATCTGTGTAACTGTATTCGTGTATACCTGAATAAACTTGCACACTGTCTTCCCAACCACCTATGCTGTCTTCCCCACCCACACCATTGTCTCCACCATCCATGCTGCCTTCCCCACCCACTTCATCATCCCTACCATCCATGCTACCTTCCCCATCACTCGCGCTGTCTTCCTCACACCCACACTGCCTTCCCCACCAACCAAGCTGCTTTCCCTTTTCACTATCTGTATCTGGTATCCTGGGCATTGCTTTCGGTCAAAAACTCCTCAAAAACCATGAAATTCATCTTCACTGACACTTCCCTCTATGTTAGAACTATCATTTGGGAAGAGTCCCAAATTCACTGGGGAGTCAGATATTTCTTACCGCTAGGCATGCTGAACAATGACTACTGAAATGGTGTTCCTACAATGTAGGCCTACCAGCTTTCTCCCGCTAGATTTGAAGCCGTTAGAATTTTCGCGCGGTACTATGGCACCAAAACTGGCTCGTAAACCGTAGTACTACAGCACCAACAGTGAAAGGGTTAACTGAGATACAATCAGTTAACAGTGTAACAGAGTACTGTACCTTACTTCTTTAGTAGTTTAGTAATGGTAGTGGCTTTAACAGCAGCATCAACTCTAATGGTGGTGCTGCCAGCAGTCAACATTAGCAACTTTACTGGGTTTTATTATTATTATTATTATTATTATTATATTTAAGGGAAAGTGCTAAACTCATAGGAAGTCATTCATTATTATTTTCATAATGAAGCACTAAACTCACAAGGGTCATACTGCACTGCAGGCTATCAGGTTCGATTCAAGGGAAGGACAGGTCCAATTCTTTGAATCAAGAACCCCTCACAAGCATCAATTATTATCTAGCCCAGCCCCTAGGGGAACTTGGCTTGATGATAATTGTAATCATGGGAAATGGAATGGAATGGAATGATCCAAGGTAAGGGAAGGGTAGACCTAGTTCCTTGGATCAAGTTACCAGCATCAAGGTACTCTCCCAATCCCTCCTTGAAGGATTGCTATGCTTATGCATATCATTGTTACATTAGGGACATGAACATGAGATATGAAAAAAGCGCTTTTTTCTTATTTTTATTAACACACTGGCCGTTTCCCACCAAGGCAGGGTGGCCCGAATAAGAAAAACTTTCACCATCATTCAATCCATCACTGTCTTGCCAGAGGCGTGCTTACACTACAGTTATAAGACTGCAACATTAACACCCCTCATTCCGAGTGCAGGCACTGTACTTTCCATCTCCAGCCTTCCAGTTTTCCTGAATCCCTTCATAAATATTGCCCTGCTCACACTCCAACAGATCGTCAAGTCCTAAAAATCATTTGTCTCCATTCGCTCCCATCTAACACGCTCACGCATGCTTGCTGGAAGTCCAAGCCCCTCGCACACAAAACCTCCTTTACCCCCTCCCTCCAACCTTTCCTAGGCCAATCTCTACCCCGCCTTCCCTCCACTACAGACTTATACACTCTCGAAGTCATTCTATTTTGTTCCATCCTATGTGTCTGACCACCTCAACAACCCCTCCTCAGTCCTCTGGATAATAGCTTTGGTAATCCTGCACCTCCTAATTTCCAAACTACGAATTCTCTTCGTTATATTCACACCCTCAGACATGATGACATCTCCACTGCCCCCAACCTTCTCCTTGTTGCAACATTTGCCACCCATGCTTTGCACCCATATTAGAGCGTTGGTATAACTATACGTATTCTCAAACATTCCCCTCTTTGCTTCCATGGATAAAGTTCTTTGTCTCCACAGATCCTCACTGCACCACTTGCCTTTTTCCCGTCGTCAATTCTATGATTCACCTCATCCTTCATAGACCCATCTGCTGACACATCCACTCCTAAATATCTGAATACATTCACCTCCTCCATACTCTCTCCCACCATTCTGATATCCAATCTTTCGTTACCTTTTTTTTTTTTCCTCATCACCTTACTCTTTCCTATATTCACTTTTAATTTTCTTCTTTTACATACCCTCCCAAACTCATCCACCAACCTCTGCAACTTCTCTTCATAATCTCCCAAAAGCTTAGTGTCATCAGCAAAGAGCAACTGTGACAACTCCCACTTTGTGTTAGATTCTTTATCTTTTAATGCAAGATCTCTTGTCAACACTCAAGCATTCACTTCTCTTACAACCCCATCTATAAATATATTGAACAATCATGGTGACATCACACATCCTTGTCTAAGGCCTACTTTTACTGGGAAAGAATCTCCCTCTCTCCTACATACTCTTAACTTGAGCCTCACTATCCTTGTAAAAACTTCACTGCTTTTAATAACCTACATCCTATTCCATACATTTGCAACATCTGCCACATTGTCTCCTATCCACCCTCTCATACACCTTTTCCAAATCCATAAATGCTGTGATGGCTATTATAAATGTGCTGTAATCCATTAATACTTTTGATGACTATTATTAATGTATTATTATTTTAGTACTATTATAGTAGTAAGCTGGTAGACAGCAACCACCTAGGGAGGCACTACTGTCCTCCCAAATGAGTCTACGACAAAAACATGCATTTATTTACATGATGGTAGGAGTACTGGTGCCTTTTTTTTTTTTTTTTTTTTGTCTCATAAACATACAAGATAACAGGTATATCTCCGTGTTTTTACTTACACTTAGGTCACACTACACATGCATGTACATATTTATGTATACACTCATGTGTGTGTTTTCTTTGATTGTTTCTTAATAGTTCTTGTTCTTATCATTTTCCTTTCAATTCCATGAGGAAGTGGAATAAGAATTTTTCCTCTGTAAGTCATTCGTGTTGTAAAAGTCAACTGAAATTCTGGAGCAATGGGCTAATAACCCCTTTTCCCGTATAACTTACTAAAAATAAAAAGAAGGAAACCTTTAGGTTGGGATGTTTGAATGTGCAAGGATGTAGTGTAGATGAAAAGAAAGAAAGGACTGTGGATGTTATGAATGAGAAGAAGCTGGATGTTCTGTTCTGGCTCTTAAGTGAAACAAAGCTAAAGGAGGTAGGAGAGTTTCAGTGGAGAGAAATAAATAGGATTAGGTTAGGGGTTTCTAATAGAGTTGGAGCTAAGGATAGAGTAGCAATAATGGACAGAGGTTAGGTAATAATACATATTTTATGAAAAAGAGGATAAATAAGTATAAAGATATGATATAGCACACAATGAAAGTAGTTTGTTAGATTATGTATTGGTGGACAAAAGGCTGTTGGGTAGACTTATGGATGTGCATATTTATAGAGGGGCAACAGACAGACCATTATTTAGTTGTAGCTACAGTTAGAGTAAGAGGTAGATGGGCAAAAGGAAAATGGCAACAGCAAGTAAAAGAGAGGTGAAAGTTTATAAACTAAGGAAGGAGGAAGTTAGGGTGATATATATGCAACTACTGGGAGGAAGGTGGGCTAGTAAGAGTATAGGTTGTGTGGGGGTTGAAGAGGGGTGGGATAGTTTTAAAAATGCAGTGTTAGAATGCAGGGCAGAAATCTGTGGCTAAAGGAGGGTGAGTGCAGGAGGAAAGAGGAGTGATTAGTGGAATGATGAGGTAAAGGGTACGATAAGAGAGAAAAAGGTCACTTGAAAAAGGTCACTTATGAGAGGTTTTTACAAAGCAGATGTGACATAAGAATGGTGGAGTATATGGCGAGTAAAAGAGAAGTGAAGAGAGTGGTGAGGGAGTGCAAAAAGTGAGCAAATGATAGAGTGAATAAGGTGCTGTCAAGAAATTTGGCTGAGAATAAGAAAAAATTTTGGAGTGAAATAAATATGTTAAGGAAGCCTAGGTAATAAATGGCTTTGACAGTTTAAAACAGAGTAGGGGATTTGATGAACTGTTAACCCTTTGACTGTTTCAGTCATATATATACGTCTTACGAGCCACCGTGTTTGACGTATTAATACGCATAAATTCTAGCGGCTTCAAATCAAGCAGGAGAAAGCTGGTAGGCCCACATGTGAGAGAATGGGTCTCCCTGGTTGGTGTGCACCATATAAAAAAAATTGGGGAGCCAGTGGTGCATTGTGGGAATGCCATTTCAGTAGTCCTTGTTCAGCATGCCTAGCGGTAAGAAATATGTGACTCCCCAGCAAATCTGGGACTCTTCTCTTCCCAAGTGATGCTCTAACACAGATGGAAGTGTCAGTGAAGATCAATTTCATGGTTTTGAGGAGTTTGTGACCAAAAGCAATGCCCAGGATACCAGGAGAATGGAGGAGAATGAAGAATGAAGGAGAAAGAGAGAGAATGAGGGAGAAAGATAATTAGATAGGATGGAGGGGAAGTCAGCATCCAACCCCATTGTTTTGACAGGCAGTAGGGGGAGTGAGTAATGAGACAATATGTCATTTTGACAGCTGCTACCCTGACTTAAAACAATTAGAAGCCACACACTCACACAACACAAGCTTGCTGAATGAAGATAACAGCAGTTATATGAAAGTATCCAATGACTATACATGTATATGTGTATACATATTATAGAAACCAGAAGGAAGGAAGAAGGGAAGGCAAGAAGGAAGGAAGGATGAGATGAAAGGAAGGAAGGAAAAAAGTAAGGAAGGAAGGAAAGATGAAGGAACGAAGGTATCAAAGATATGGTACTACGTTCCACAATCAGCTCTCCTGGCACTGTACCATACACTCATATACCCTTATCTTACATATGGAATTTGTGCATGGGTATCAACAACATCCAATCACCTAAAACCCCTAATAATCCAGCAAAAGGCAGCAGTAAGAATGATAAAAAATTCCCACTCCCACCAGCATACTCCACCAATTTTCAAAAGTCTGAATCTGCTCACCATTAAGAACATCCATACTTATTCATGTGCCTACTACATACACAGAACAATACACGCAAATGTAAACCCCCCTTTCAAACTTTTCCTCACCAACCTAAACAGGACACATGACCACAACACAAGACACAGATCTCTTTTTGATATACCTCGTGTCCATATCACACTGTGTAAAAACTCTATGCACATAAAGGACCCCAAAATATGGAATTCATTACCAGAAGATATTAAAGTAACCCAGTCTGAAAATCAATTTAAGATTCTTCTCAAAAGCCACTTAATCACCCTAGACTAAATGCTAAATACTCAGTACACATTTACTCACCTATGTACTCCCACATCATAACTGAAACAATCACTTTGAACCTTTTATCCATTGTTGACAGGAATACAGTATAATTGAATCATTGTTTTCACAAAAAGTATTTTCGAATACAGTGGACCCCCGCATAACGATTACCTCCGAATGCGACCAATTATGTAAATGTATTTATGTAAGTGCATTTGTACGTGTATGTTTGGGGGTCTGAAATGGACTAATCTACTTCACAATATTCCTTATGGGAACAAATTCGGTCAGTACTGGCACCTGAACATACTTCTGGAGTGAAAAAATATCGTTAACCGGGGGTCCACTGTATAAATATATCTTTGTATTATACAAATTTTGATTCATTCATAATTAATATTCTACTGTACAACTATGAAATAATTACTATCCTATTGTACAACTATGATATACTCCTTAGTGTTAAGTAGACTGTAATCCAATAATGTTAAGTTGACCCATAATGCCTAGGCATAATAGAGGCTCTCTGCATTGCAACCCACTATTGTAAATATAAAATCTCAATGTACTGTTTGCAAAGACATAAAATAAATAAATAAATAAAAGGTAGGAAAGGAAGGTAGGAAGGAAGGAATGATGACACACGACCATTTACCTAGGATAACTATGTAACACAACTGCCTGCTAATATTTTGAAGAAAACTGCTCAGACGAGGTGTTTGTCTTTGCACATAAAAAAAAAGCCCACAAAAATACAGACACACTCGTTTTATGTGTAAGGAGTGTAAAACACCATTGTGTATGAAACCATGTTTCAGAGAGTTCCACAAGCTGCAGAACTTCTAGGAACATGTCCAGTGACTGTACATTTATATACATATATATATATATATATTTTTTATATTTTATTATTATCACACTGGCGGATTCCCACCAAGGCAGGGTGGCCCGAAAAAGAAAAACTTTCACCATCATTCACTCCATCACTGTCTTGCCAGAAGGGTGCTTTACACTACAGTTTTTAAACTGCAACATTAACACCCCTCCTTCAGAGTGCAGGCACTGTACTTCCCATCTCCAGGACTCAAGTCCGGCCTGCCGGTTTCCCTGAACCCCTTCATAAATGTTACTTTGCTCACACTCCAACAGCACGTCAAGTATTAAAAACCATTTGTCTCCATTCACTCCTATCAAACACGCTCACGCATGCCTGCTGGAAGTCCAAGCCCCTCGCACACAAAACCTCCTTTACCCCCTCCTCCAACCTTTCCTAGGCTGACCCCTACCCGCCTTCCTTCCACTACAGACTGATACACTCTTGAAGTCACACTGTTTCGCTCCATTCTCTCTACATGTCCGAACCACCTCAACAACCCTTCCTCAGCCCTCTGGACAACAGTTTTGGTAATCCCGCACCTCCTCCTAACTTCCAAACTACGAATTCTCTGCATTATATTCACACCACACATTGCCCTCAAACATGACATCTCCACTGCCTCCAGCCTTCTCCTTGCTGCAACATTCATCACCCATGCTTCACACCCATATAAGAGCGTTGGTAAAACTATACTCTCATACATTCCCCTCTTTGCCTCCAAGGACAAAGTTCTTTGTCTCCGCAGACTCCTAAGTGCACCACTCACCCTTTTCCCCTCATCAATTCTATGATTCACCTCATCTTTCATAGACCCATCCGCTGACACATCCACTCCCAAATATCTGAATACATTCACCTCCTCCATACTCTCTCCCTCCAATCTGATATCCAATCTTTCATCACCTAATCTTTTTGTTATCCTCATAACCTTACTCTTTCCTGTATTCACTTTTAATTTTCTTCTTTTGCACACCCTACCAAATTCATCCACCAATCTCTGCAACTTCTCTTCAGAATCTCCCAAGAGCACAGTGTCATCAGCAAAGAGCAACTGTGACAACTCCCACTTTATGTGTGATTCTTTATCTTTTAACTCCATATATATACAGGAGGGCCCCGCTTTACGGCGTTTTGCTTTACGGCGTTCCGCTAATACGGACATTTCAAATTATGACCAAAACTCGCTATGCGGCTCCCCCCACCTGTCTTTCTAATATGGTCACAGCGGCCCACCGAGTTTGTTTACATTCTCCCTGAGCACATCTCCTTATTATGTCTGGAAACTTTCCAAAATTTCAAGTGTTTTAAAGTTATTGTATATTTTATATGTATTGTACTTGATAATTAAACTTGTGTACACCTGTACCTAAATAAACTTACACACTGTGCTGGCATGTAGGTACACATTAAAATCACTAAGAGTCTCTCTACTCTTGATGCAATAATAATAATAATAATAATAATAATAATAATAGTAATAATAATCTCTTGGGCACATTAATGTCGCATATTACGTTAATATAGACATTTCCCTTTATCTATGATATTTTTTCAAAATTATATAAGAAACACATTATGTAACACACAAACATGATACATGCACCCACAGTATAAAAATTTATACAAATATATATGAGATGTTTACCAAACGGTTTGTAGAAGTGTCGGAAGAATTATGTTTTCTCTAGACCGTCACCTGTTACTAGGGATAACTGTAGAAAAATATTCCTTTTGTATGCCTTCACTTTATAGCTATAATTCTGTACTAACTTGTACACAGTGTAAGAGTATTTGTTTCGTGATTTAATTATTATAATAATAATAAAAATATTATAAAGTAAAAGTTTCACAAACTCTTACAAATGTACATGAATGAACTAAAACTGGACACGTATTAATACCGTCTATTTCGCCTGACCGAGTGATCGTCCACAACCTGTTCAGTTTGTTTGTTTACACTGTCTGACCTCGGTGTATCATTAAATGTTGTATATTACGTTAATATACACATTTTCATTAATCCATCTGTGATATTTTTTTCAAAATTATATAATAAACACGATACATAACATAAATACATAACACATATGTGTAGAGAACCTAGGATAACCCAAAAAAGTCAGAGTGACTTATTCCATTGCCTTCATCAGAGCATCATTTCTTCTCAAAATGATGTTACATGAGAATGGGAGTGTTGTTCTTTATTTATTCTACTGTATCAATGTAGAGACAACCTGTACACAATGTAACTTGTACACAAACCAGACGTGTACACTTCGTTTACAAAACTTACCTTCGCCTGGTTTGTTTACATAACTCTGCGCCTGTCCTCTCTCATGCACTAATTCTTTCTCTCTGGTACGGTAGCCTGGCTGACTACCATACATACCACACTTGATTTTTTACAATAAATACTACTCATCTCACCCTATATTTTAAGGTAAGTAATGAGTGAACTGTATATGCATTTTATCGCTCTGGGATGCTTAAATATCATAGAATTGTATGTGTGGGTGGGGTGGCCTGGTATGGTAGCCTGGCTGATTACCATACATACCACACTTGATTTCTTACAATAAATAAAACTTGTCTCACCCTAGATTAAGACTATAAATATTTTAAGGTAAGTAATGAGTGCACTATGTGTGTATTGTACTTTTTTATTGTTTTTTGATGCCTGGTTCTATTGCTAACATAATATATGTTAGTGTAAACTTGTTATCTAGTGTTTGTATGCATTTGTAAGTGGAAAAAAAGGGTGTTCCACTTTACGGCGGTTTCCGCTTTACGGCGGTAGCCTGGAACCTAACCCGCCGTATAAGTGGGGCTCTCCTGTATATATATATATATAGTTATATATATATATATATTATATTATATATATATATATATATATATATATATATATATATATTATATATATATATATATATATATTATTCTTTTTAGTAATCTTTACTGGAAAAGGGGTTACTAGCCCATTGTTCCCGGCATTTTAGTTGACATTTACAGCAGGCATGGCTTACGGAGGAAAGATTCTTATTCCACTTCCCCATGGATATAAAAAGAAAAGTAATAAGACCAAGAACTAGTAAGATAAAATCAAAGAAAACTCAGATGCGTGTGTACAAATAAATGTGTACATGTATGTGTAGTGTGACCTAAGTGTAAGTAGAAGTAGCAAGACATACCAGTAATCTTGCATATTTATGAGACAGACAAAAGACACCAGCAATCCTACCATCATGTAAAACAATTACAGGCTTTTGTTTTACACTCACTTGGCAGGATGGTAGTACGTCCCTGGGTGGTTGCTGTCTACCAACCTACTACCTATAAATTCTGTTGGAGTGTGAGCAGGGTAACATTTAGTGAAGGAATTCAGGGAAACCGGTTATATTTATATAGCCAGACTTGAGTCCTAGAAATGGGAAGTACAGTGTCTGCACTCTAAAGGAGGGGTTCCGGGATATTAGCAGTTTGGAGGGATATGTTGTGTATCTTTATATGTATATGCTTCTAAACTGCTGTGTTCTGAGCACCTCTGCAAAAATAGTGATTATGTGTGAGTGAGGTGAAAGTGTTGAATGATGATGAAAATATTTTCTTTTTGGGGATTTTCTTTCTTTTTGGGTCACCCTGCCTCGGGAGACGGCCGACTTGTTGATAAAAAATATATACATATATTATAAAACAATAGTAATAAAAAAATTTTTGTATTGTTTGTGTAAACAAGTTTTGTAAACAACATATTGATAATTATGTTTGTGTGCTTATTGTGTTGTATACAACGAGTGTATATATGTACATTTCACCTTACTTTGGACTCATAGGCCATATAAGTTTTGTGAAAAAAATAAAACAGTGAAAAAAACAAGAAACCTTCAAATACAAGTAAACCAAAGTTTACCGGGTGAGTGGCAGTCGCTGCTGTTGGCACACTCAGCTCATTTTCTGCAAACTTCATGCCTCTATATCTCAGTAAGTACTGATGGCAAAATTTGTTTTTTTTTGACTAAAACAATCAGAAAAAATCTTAACATTTTCATAAAAAATAATTTTTTTTTTTTGAACATTTTTCGACACCAGGAGACACTTCAGGATTTGGGGTTTCAACAGTCAAGGGGTTAACCCTCTGACTGTTTTGGTCATATATATACGTCTTACGTGCCACTGTTTCGGACGTATTTATACGCATAAATTCTAGCAGCTTCAAATCAAGCAGGAGAAAGCTGGTAGGCCTGCATGTGAGAGAATGGGTCAGTGTGGTCAGTGTGCACCACATAAAAAAAATTCTGCATCATGTGGTGCATAATGAGAAAAAAAAAATGACCGTTTTTTTGGATTAAAACGCCGATTTTGAGGTGTATTTTCGTATAGTATTTATCGTTGTATTCTCATTTTCATGGTCTCATGTGATAAGATGGAGAACTTATTACAGAAATAGAGATGGTTTTGATTAGTTTCATGATGAAAACGACCTTGAAATTGAGCTCAAAGTAGTGGAAATGTTCGATTTTTACCAATGTTCAGGAGTAAGCAAATCACACCACATGTCCAATACACATCAACTGGGGAGTCTAATATTCTTTCACTAGTGCACTGATATTATTTATACCATTTTTACAATAATGCAGTAGTCTGCATAACAGTAAATTTTGTATTTTTTGTATGAATAAAAAATCAAAATAGAAAGCAATAGTAATATAAGAGGGGCCTAGAGACATGACTAATGAACAGAGGATATGTTATTTTAGTGCAAAGAATGTCTACAATGTTTATTCTGGGCCCTGTTTTGAAATTGGCATCTTTTTAAATTTGCATGAATTTGGCCAAATTGCCAATTTCTGACCACTTTGTTAGATAGTTCAAATCAGTAAATAGGCAGTTTCTTGTACTCAACTGATAGAAAAAATGGAATTCTAAAGAAATAGCTATGAGTTTGGTCAACTGGAACAACGGAATTGGCCAAAAACAGGGCTCAAAATCAGCGAAATCACCAATACGTATGTGTCGCCAAGACCGCTAACTTCGCAGGAGCGTAATTCCGTGAGTTTACGACCAAATTTCGTACTTTTGGTGTCATTACCATCGGGAAAAGATTCTCTATCATTTCATAAGAAAAAATAATTTGTTTTTTCCAAAAATTTTGCAACATAGAATGGCGGTTTCAGAAAGGGGCTTGCGACAGTCAAAGGATTAAATATTGATGAAGAGAGGGAGGCAGAAATTTTATGCATTGGCCAAGGTGGTATAACATCTTTTAGGAGTGAAGAGGAGCTGGATCTGAGTGTGAGAGAGGTGTATGAGGCATTGGGTAGAAGGAAAGGGGGATAAAGCAGCTGGAACTGATGGGATCATGACAGAAATGTTAAAAGCAGATGGGGATATTATAGTCTTGGAGTGGTTGGTACTTTTATTATTATTTTTATTATTAACGCATTGGCCATTTCCAACCAAGGCAGGGTGGCCCGAAAAAGAAAAACTTTCATCATTCACTCCATTACTCTCACCAGAGGCATGCTTACACTAGTTACTAAACTGCAACATTAACAGCCCTCCTTCAGAGTGCTGGCACTGCACTTCCCATCTCCAGGAATCAAATCTGGCCTGCCAGTTTCCCTGAATCCCTTCATGAATGTTACCTTGCTTACACTCCAATAGCACATCGTCCTAAAAACCATTTGCCTCCATTCGCTCCTATCTAACATGCACACACACGCTTGCTGGAAGTCCAAGCCCCTCGCACACAAAACCTCCTTTACCCCCTCCCTCCAACCTTTCCTAGGCTGACCCCTAGCCTGCCTTTCCCCCACTACAGATTTATACAATCTCAGAATCATTCCATTTTGTTCCATCCTCTTTATATGTCCAAACCACCTCAATAACCCCTCCTCAGTCCTCTGGATAATAGTTTTGGTAATGCCACACCTTCTCCTAATCTCCAAACTATAGATTCTCTGCATTATATTCACACCACACATTGCCCTCAGATATGACATCACTGCCTTCAGCCTTCTCCTTGTTGCAACATTCACAACCCATGCCTCACACCCATACAAGAGCATTGGTATAACTATACTCTCATATATTCCCCTCTTTGCTTTCATGGATAAAGTTCTTTGTCTCCACAGACTCCTCAGTGCACCACTTACTTTCTTTCCCTCATCATTTCTATGATTCACCTCATCCTTCATAGACCTATCTGCTGACATGTAAAGGTAGAAAGTTGAAAGTGAACATAGATAAGAGAACGGTGATGAAGGTATAAAACGAGTTAGGTAAAGAAAAATTGGATATCATATTGGAGGGAGGAGTATGGAAGAAGTGAATGTGTTCAGATATTTGGGAATAGATTTGTCAGCAGATGGGTTTATGAAGGACGAGGTTAACCATAGAACTGATGAAGGAAAAAAGGTGAGTGGTGCACTGAGGTATCTGTGGAGACAAAAGACATTTTCTATGGGGGCAAAGAAGGGAGTGTAAAAGAGAATAGTGGTACCAACACTCTTATATGGGTGTGGAGCATGGGTTGTGAATCTTGCAGTGAGAAAGAGGCTGGAGGCAGTGGAGACATCATGTCTACAGTCAATGTGTGGTGTAAATATTTTGCAGAGAATTCGTAGTGTGGAAATTAGGAGGAGGTGTGGAGTTAATAAAATTCAATTCAATTCAATTCAAGTTTATTCTCTATAAGGGTTAAAATGTGGGGTTTACAGGTTTTGGGTATTGTGTGGTTTACATGTTATAAAATACTAATTACAGAGGGGGCCACTAGGACACCTAGCATGGCTAGGCATTTCGGGCAGACTTAGATTAATTCTTAACATTAAATCCTTACAGATTATGGTATTAAGGCTAAGAAAGCTTTTGAGACAGTAGACCACGGCATCCTACTCCACAAACTTGACCATTATGGTATAAGAGGCCATGCGCTTGCATATTTCAAATCTTACCTTACTAATAGGTATCAGTATGTCACCATTAAAGACACAGCATCAACAACACAGCCACTTGATACTGGAGTTCTGCAGGGAGGTGTCCTTGGTCCCCTGCTCTTCCTCATATACATCAATGATCTTCCAAATGTATCTCAACACCTGAACCCCATTCTCTTTGCTGACGACACAACTTATGTCATCTCTCACCCTAATCTTGCCACCCTCAACACCATTGTTAATGAGGAGCTGATCAAAATATCGACTTGGATGACAGCCAATAAACTTACGCTTAACGCTGACAAAACCTACTACATTATGTTTGGTAGCAGAGCAGGAGATGCGCAAATTAACATTAAGATCGACAACACTCTAATTGCCAGGCATAATGAGGGCAAATTCCTAGGCCTATACCTCGACAACAACCTGAACTTCAGCACCCATATCCAACACATAACCAAAAAAGTATCCAAAACGGTTGGGATCCTCTCCAAGATACGATACTACGTGCCGCAAACTGCCCTTCTCACACTATACCATTCACTTATATATCCATACCTCACCTATGCTATCTGTGCTTGGGGTTCAACTGCAGCAACACACCTAAAGCCAATAATAACCCAACAAAAAGCCACAGTACGAATAATCACTAAATCCCATCCCTGGCAACACACCCCCCCCACTCTTCATAGATCTAAACTTACTCCCTGTTCAGAACATCCACACTTACTACTGTGCAATCTACATCTACAGGACCTTAAATTCCAATATTAACCTTGACCTAAAATGCTTTCTTGATAGTTGTGACAGAACCCACAGGCACAACACCAGACACAAACATCTCTATGACATTCCCTGTGTCCAACTCAACCGTTACAAAAATTCAATGTATGTCAAAGGCCCTGAAATCTGGAACACCCTACCTGAAAATTCTAAAACTGCAGACACATTCATCACCTTCAAAACTGCCATCAGAAAACATCTTATCTCCCTGATACACCCTGTCAACTAATTATACGAATACCACCTGGTGGTTCACACTTGTATTCACTCACCCATTTGACCATAAACAGAAATATCAATCTCAATCTCAAAATAATGAATCTTAACTAGTCATAAGTTGGCCTGTGATACTCCAATACTGAAACTATGTATAGTGCCAAAACAAAAGCATTCACATTGCTAAACTCACAAACTACTATTTAGTCACTTAGCCATAATACCAACTTACCTCATAATTTTGTAATATTTTAAACTTAAGATTTAATCTAAGTCTGCCTGAAATGCCTAGCCATGCTATGTGTTCTAGTGGTACACTTTGTAATAATTATTTTACTACATGTAAACCACACAATAACCAAATTCTGTAAACTCAGCATTGTAATGCTTATAGAGAATAAACTTTGAATTTGAATTTGAATCATAATTTGTGAGTTTAGCAATGTGAATGCTTTTGTTTTGGCACAATACAAAGTGTCTATATTGGAGTATCATAGGCAAACTTATGACTAGTTAGGATTTATTATTTTAAGATTAAGGTTAGTATTTCTGGGTTTATAGTCAGTGGGTGAGTGAGTGTAATTGTGAACCACCAGGTGGTTATCATGTAGTTAGTTGTCGGGGTGTATCAGGAAGATAAGATGTTTTCTAACTGTAGTTTTGAAAGTGATGAATGTGTCTGCAGTTCTAGAGTTTTCAGGTAGGGTGTTCCAGATTTTAGGTCCTTCGAAACACATTGAATTTTTGTAAAGGTTTAGTCGAACACCGGGAATGTCATAGAGATGTTTGTGTCTGGTGTTATGCCTGTGGATCCTGTCACAACTATCAAGAAAGCATTTTAGGCCAAGGTTAATATTGGAATTTAAGGTCCTGTAGATATAGATTGCACAGTAGTAAGTGTGGATGTTCTGAACAGGGAGTAAGTTTAGATCTATGAAGAGTGGGGGGGGGTGTTGCCAGGGATGGGATTTAGTGATTATTCTTACTGCGGCTTTTTGTTGGGTTATTATTGGCTTTAGGTGTGTTGCTGCAGTTGAACCCCAAGCACAGATAGCATAGGTGAGGTATGGATATATAAGTGAATGGTATAGTGTGAGAAGGGCAGTTTGCGGCACGTAGTATCGTATCTTGGAGAGGATCCCCACCATTTTGGATACTTTTTTTGTTATGTGTTGGATATGGGGACTGAAATTTAGGTTGTTGTCAAGGTATAGGCCATGGAATTTGCCCTCATTATGTTTGGCAATTAGAGTGTTGTCGATCTTAATGTTAAGTTGCGCAACACCTGCTCTGCTACCAAACATAATATAGTAGGTTTTGCCAGTGTTAAGTGTAAGTTTATTTGCTGTCATCCAAGTCGATATTTTGAGCAGCTCCTCATTAACAATGGTGTTGAGGGTGGCAAGATTAGGGTGAGAGATGACATAACTCGTGTCGTCAGCAAAGAGATTGGGTTTAAGGTGTTGGGATATGTTTGGAAGATCATTGATGTAAATGAGGAAGAGCAGGGGTCCAAGGACACTTCCCTGTGGAACTCCAGTATCAAGTGGCCATATTGATGAGGCTGTGTCTTCAATGGTGACATACTGATATCTATTAGAAAGGTAGGATTTAAAATATGCAAGTGCATGGCCTCTTATACCATAGTGGTCAAGTGTGTGGAGTAGGATGCCATGGTCTACTGTGTCAAACACTTTTCTTAGGTCAATAAAAATTCCTAGCGGATATTCCTTATTTTCCAATGCTGTGTAAAGCAGGTCTAGCATTTTTATAATTGCATCATTAGTGCTTTTATTTTCCCTGAATCCAAATTGGCAGGGGTTGAGTATGTTTTGTGACGTTATAAATGAATATAGTCTCCTGTGCACGAGTTTCTCGAAGATTTTGGATAGCAATGGTAAGTTTGATATTGGCCTATAGTTGTTTACATCTGTAGGGTCACCACCTTTATGTAATGGTGTAACCCTTGCTGTCTTGAGTAGTGTCGGGAAAGTGCTAGTGTCTAGTCACTTGTTAAAAAATAATGTAATAACATGTGAAAGGACATGGGCCGCTCACTTGTACAATAATGGTGGGACGTGAGACAGATTCCCAGAGTTATTTTTAAGTGACTTTATGATCGCGGTGACTTCCGAGGGGTTGTTGAGATGGTTTGGTCATTTAGTGAGAATGAAGGAAAATAGGATGACTTGGAGGGTGTATAAATCAGTGGGGAGGAGGGGTAGTGGTCATCCAAGGAAGAGATGGAGGGAGAGGGTAAATGAGGTTTTCTGCGCAAGGGGCTTGGACATGCAGCAGGCATGTGTGAGCATATTAGATAGGTGTGAATGGAGATGAATGATTTTTAGGACTTGAAAAGATGTTGGAGTGTGAGCAGGGCAATATTTTGTGAAGGGATTCAGTGAAACCGGTTAGCTGGACTTGAGTCCTGGAGGTAGGAAGTACAATGCCTGCACTTTAAAGGAGGGGTTTGGAATATTTGCTGTTAGGAGTAACATCTGAACCATCGTATCTGGGCACCTCTGCAAAGACAGTGATTATGTGTGAAAGATGATGAAAATATGTCTTTCTTTTTTGGGTCACCTTGCCTTGGTGGGAGATGGCTGGTATGTTGAAAAAAAAAAATTATTATTATTATTATTACTATTATTATTATTAGTAGTAGTAGTAGTATTAGTATTATTATTATAAATATATTATCAAAACTAAGTATTAAACCACCAACTGTATTATTATATTTACAAAAAGTATCTAACCTTTATGGGCCATTCGGTGCTTACAGTGGCTAAGTAAGATTTGTTGTACTGAATATTGCAAGATCTGTCTTGGTGGGAAACGGTCAATGTCTTGAAAAAAAATATTTAAAATGTGTACTAAACCTTCATTGGTCACACAGTGCAAATGTATTTTAGGAAAAGCTGGAATCCTACTCAAGGATGGTCTGGAGCCGGGAAGGTTATTACTGTAATAATATTCATGAGAAATGGTGTTGAAAGCTCATTTCATTATCCCTTTCAGGGTCGGAACCCCTGATCTCAAATTTACTCTCAGGGTCGAAGAATTTAAAAAAAAAAAAAAAAATCTTATGAAATGACAGAGAACGTTTTTCCAAAGGTAATGAAACCAAAAGTATAAAACTTGATGGAAAAATTTACAGAATTGCGGTCTAGCAAAGTTAACAGTCTCAGCAATATTTATTCACCGGGGATTCCACCCACTTTGCACCCTATTTTTTGGGCAATTCCATTGTCCCAGCCGTGCAAACTCATAGCTGTTTTGCTAGTATTCCTTCTATTATAAAGTGATCAGAAATCAGTAATTTGGCAAATTTCACACAAAATTAAAAAATTGCCAATTTAAAAATAGGGTCCAGAATAAACAATGTAAACATTCCTGGCACTGAAAAAAAAAAAAACTCTGTTCCTTAGTCATGTCTCTGGACCCCTCTTACATTACGCTTACTTTCCATTTTGAATTTTTATTCACACAAAAAATAGAAGATTTACTATTATAAGAACATAAGAATATAAGAAAGAAGAAACGCTGCAACAGGCCTACTGGCCCATGCAAGGCAGGTCCAATTCTTCCACTGGCTTAAAACCAATGCCTTAACCTTGTCAGTTGAGCCACATTCACTTAAAGGAGGAGTACAGTATCTGACCTAGTAGCACAAGCTAATCAGGTCCAACTCACACCCACCGACACCCACTCATGTATTTATCCATCTTATTTTTAAAACTACACAACGTCTTAGCTTCTAAGATGGTACTCGGGAGTTTGTTCCACTCATCCACAGCTCTATTTCCAAACCAGTGCTTTCCTATATCATTCCTGAATCTAATTTTTTCCAACTTAAAACCATTGCTGTGAGTCCTGTCTATGCTAGATACTTTAAGCACGCTATTTATATCCTCTTTATTAATTCCTGTTTTCCAATTATACACCTCAATCATATCCTCCCTAATTCTACACCTTTCTAGAGAGTGCAGATTCAGGGCCCACAGTCTGTCCTCATAGGGAAGAATTCTGATACATGAGATCAACTTTGTTATCCTCCTTTGTACATTTCCCAGTGCATTTATATCCATCCTTTAAAATGGTGACCAAAACTGTGCAGCATAATCTAAATGAGGCCTAACCAAAGATACATAAAGTTGAAGAACAACCTGTGGACTTCTATTATTTATACTTCTTGATATGAAGCCATGGATTCTGTTAGCTTTACTGTGAACACTTATGCACTGTTGTCTTGGTTTCAGATTACTGCTAACCAGAACTCCTAAATCATTTTTGCAAGATACTTTTGCAAGATCTACATTATTTAGTTTATATGTGGCATAGTTATTTTCCTGTCCAACATTAAGAACTTTGCATTTGTCAATATTAAACTGCATCTGCCACTTCTCTGACCACTGCATCAGTCTATTCAAATCATCCTGGAGTGCCCTAATGTCCTCATTAGAATGAACTGAACGGCCTATTTTGGTGTCATCAGCAAATTTGCTTATGTTGCTATTTATTCCCTCATCAATGTCATTTATGTAAATTGTGAACAACAACGGGCCCAACACTGACCCCTGAGGAACACCGCTTGTGACGTGCCCCCATTCTGATTTCTCCCCATTTATGCAAACTCTATGCTGCCTATTTGTCAGCCATGCCTCTACCCAGGAAAAAATTTCTCCTATTCCATGTGCCTTAAGTTTCCTCAATAGCCTCTGATGTGTAACTCTGTTGAAAGCCTGACTGAAGTCCATATACACAGTATCACGTTCAGTACCATGATCTGCCTCCTCAGATACCTTAGTGAAGAAATTTAGTAAATTCTTAAGACAGGAATGCCCCTTTGTAAAACTGTGCTGAGATTCATTAATCAATTTATGCCTTTCAAGATGACTATGAATTGCTTTGGCAATTATTGCTTCCATAAATTTTCCAACTATGGAGGTAAGGCTTATTGGTCTATAGTTCAAAGCTAAGGACCTGTTGCCTGCCTTGTAAACAGGTATTACATTTGCCATTTTCCACTTGTCTAGCACTATGCCAGTTTGTAGTGATATATTGAAAAGATTAGCCAAAGGTATGCTAAGTTCCTTTTTACATTCCTTTAAAACCCTTGCAAACAGTTCATCATGGCCTGGGGATTTGTTAGGTTTTAATTTCTCTATTTGTCTGAGGATCATGTCACTTGTTACCCCAATAGTGCATAGTTTATTATCGTCCTGTTCTACATAATTTATTTCTGGAATTTCGCTAGTATCTTCCCGAGTAAAAACTGGGAGGAAGTAGGCATTGAAAAGTTCACACATTTCCTTATCACTGTCAGTGATGTTACCTGAGTTACTCTTAAGTGTGCCTATCTTGTCCCTAATCTTACTTCTGTATACCTGAAAGAACCCTTTTGGGCTAGTCTTCGAATCCCTTGCGACTTTAACCTCATAATCCCATTTTGCTTTTCTTGTTCCTTTTTTTGTATCTCTCTTTAATTGAGTATATTGATTTCTTAACTGTCCATCCCCTCTTTTGATATGCCTATATGTGCCTCTCTTTTGACCAATGAGATGTTTTAACCCTTTGACTGTCACAAGCCCCTTTCTGAAACTGTGTTCTATATCGAAAATTTTTTGGAAAAAAAAAATTATTTTTCTTATGAAATGATAGAGAATCTTTTCCCAATGTTAATGACACCAAAAGTTCAAAATTTGATCAAAAACTTACGAAATTACGCTCCCATGAAGTTAGCGATCTTGATGATATATACGCATCGGCGATTTTACCAACTTTGAACCATATTTGTGGCCAATTCCATTGTTCCAGTCGAACAAACTCATAGCTATTTCTTTAGAACTCCATTTTTTCTATCAATTGAGTACAAGAAACTGCCCATTTACTAATTTCAACTACCCACTAAAGTGGTCAGAAATTGGCAATTTGGCCAATTTCATGCAAATTAAAAAAAATACCAATTTCAAAACAGGGTCCAGAATAAACAATACAGACATTTTTGGCACTAAAATATCATATTCTCTGTTCATTAGTCATGTCTCTAGGTCCCTCTTATACTACTCTTAATTTCTATTTTGATTTTTTATTCACACAAAAAATAGAAAATATACTGTTACGCATACTACTGCATTATTGTAAAAATGGTATAAATAATATCAGTGCACTAGTGACTCCCCAGTTGACGTGTATTGGACGTGTGGTGTGATTGGCTTACTCTTGAACATCGGAGCTTTTTTTTCTCATTATGTACTCCATGCTGCAGGATTTTTTTATACAGTGCACAATGACCACACAGACCCATTCTCTCACATGTGGGCCTACCAGCTTTCTCCTGCTTGATTTGAAGCTGCTGGAATTATTGAGTATATACACCTACCATCCGACTTATGACCGAGTTCAGTTCCGAGAAACCGGTCGTAAGTCGAAATGGTCGTAAGTCGAACTTTACTACTGAATATCAGCAAAACATTTTTGTAATGACTTTATTTTATTGTTTTATTTTGGTATTTCATGTTTTACTTTACTTTTTATGTTGTTAGTACTGTATTTTATACTGTAAGGTTTAGGATAAACACTGTGTACAACACAAATAGTTGTTTATTTCCCAGAAATTTGGCATAAAAAACACGGTCGTAAGTCGAGTGGTCATAAGTCGAGCAGGTCGTAAGTCGGATAGTAGGTGTATATACATGTACATCCAAAACGCTGGCTCGTAAGACGTATATATACGGCCGAAACAGTCAAAGGGTTTATCTATTTGGGATTGCTTTTTCTTCTTTCAACAAACCGGCTGTATCCCACCAAGGCAGGGTGGCCCAAAAGGAAAAACAAAGGTTTCTCCTCTTAAATTTAGTATTGCATGTATATACAGAAGGGGTTAGGGATCATTTTTGTTAGATCTAATTTCCCTACTCAGAACAAAAGTCTGGGCAGCTAGCACTATGCTCTGAAACATATCATAATGCATCCAACACCAGCTACCTGACCCATAGTCAGGTTATCCCAATTTAGCCCATCCAGGTAATTTCTCAGTCCCATGAAGTAGGCCAAGCGGAAATCTGGGACAGAGACTTAATTGCAGTTATCTGGGTAATTCCATGATATACTGAAACTAAGTGATTTGTGATCGCTTTCTCCAAGCTCATCATTAACCTCAAGATTATTAACTAGTAATTCTTTGTTGGCAAGAACCAAGTCAAGCAGGTTGTTTCCTTTAGTTGGTTCTGTCACAAACTGTTTTAAAAAGTAATCCTGAACCATATCAAGAAAGTCACTAGACTCAAAATTTCCTATCACATTGTTCAAATCAATTTGTCTTAAGTTAAAATCTCCCATTAACACAGATTCTGTGTCCAATGTTTCTAATCTTATATCTTGTTTAACACAGCAATTTAAATTATCTCTGACATACATCGCCACTCCACCACCCTTCCTGTTGACCCTATCAGTATGGAATAGTTTATAACCCTGTATGTTGCATTCAGAAGGCATTTCCCCATCTTTCATGTTGAACCAGGTCTCTGTTATAGCAATAATATCTACATTACCTGCACTTGCAAGTAATCTTGGCTCATCTATCTTATTTCTTCGACTCCTACTGTTTGTATAGTAAACCTTAAGAGAGCTAGTCACTTGTTGCCCTCTACTATCTCTTTTTGTTTGTTGAGCAATTGCTTTGCCTTTACTAGCAACTTTATTTTGAATATTTATTTATTTATTGTTATTTGGACATGATACATAGTTGTACAAAGAAATACAGTGGTTGAGCATACATGCCAAAAGTGCCTTGTATGCAGAGCATTGTGGGCAGCTTAAAATTAACTTAAGATTAACTAAGCAATGATATATTCAGTGGTAAAAATTACAGTAAACAAATTACAGCATAAAGTACAAATGAGTACTATTTCAAAAAAGAAGCTTTATAGTTGTACAAATTTGTAGCACAATACACTTTCTAGTTGTAGCTACACTGAGAGTAAAAGGTAGATGGGATACAAGGAGAATAGAAGCATCAGGGAAGAGAGAGGTGAAGGTTTATAAACTAAAAGAGGAGGCAGTTAGGGTAAGATATAAACAGCTATTGGAGGATAGATGGGCTAATGAGAGCATAGGCAATGGGGTCGAAGAGGTATGGGGTAGGTTTAAAAATGTAGTGTTAGAGTGTTCAGCAGAAGTTTGTGGTTACAGGAAAGTGGGTGCAGGAGGGAAGAGGAGCGATTGGTGGAATGATGATGTAAAGAGAGTAGTAAGGGAGAAAAAGTTAGCATATGAGAAGTTTTTACAAAGTAGAAGTGATGCAAGGAGGGAAGAGTATATGGAGAAAAAGAGAGAAGTTAAGAGAGTGGTGAAGCAATGTAAAAAAAGAGAGCAAATGAGAGAGTGGTGAGTTTGTTATCAACAAATTTTGTTGAAAATAAGAAAAAGTTTTGGAGTGAGATTAACAAGTTAAGAAAGCCTAGAGAACAAATGGATTTGTCAGTTAAAAAATAGGAGAGGAGAGTTATTAAATGGAGAGGTAGAGGTATTGGGAAGATGGAAGGAATATTTGAGGAATTGTTAAATGTTGATGAAGATAGGGAAGCTGTGATTTCGTGTATAGGGCAAGGAGGAATAACATCTTGTAGGAGTGAGGAAGAGCCAGTTGTGAGTGTGGGGGAAGTTCGTGAGGCAGTAGGTAAAATGAAAGGGGTAAGGCAGCCGGGATTGATGGGATAAAGATAGAAATGTTAAAAGCAGGTGGGGATATAGTTTTGGAGTGGTTGGTGCAATTATTTAATAAATGTATGGAAGAGGGTAAGGTACCTAGGATTGGCAGAGAGCATGCATAGTTCCTTTGTATAAAGGCAAAGGGGATAAAAGAGAGTGCAAAAATTATAGGGGGATAAGTCTGTTGAGTGTACCTGGTAAAGTGTATGGTAGAGTTATAATTGAAAGAATTAAGAGTAAGACGGAGAATAGGATAGCAGATGAACAAGGAGGCTTTAGGAAAGTAGGGGGTGTGTGGACCAGGTGTTTACAGTGAAACATATAAGTGAACAGTATTTAGATAAGGCTAAAGAGGTCTTTGTGGCATTTATGGATTTGGAAAAGGCGTATGACAGGGTGGATAGGGGGGCAATGTGGCAGATGTTGCAAGTGTATGGTGTAGGAGGTAGGTTACTGAAAGCAGTGAAGAGTTTTTTACGAGGATAGTGAGGCTCAAGTTAGAGTATGTAGGAAAGAGGGAAATTTTTTCCCAGTAAAAGTAGGCCTTAGACAAGGATGTGTGATGTCACCGTGGTTGTTTAATATATTTATAGATGGGGTTGTAAGAGAAGTAAATGCGAGGGTCTTGGCAAGAGGCGTGGAGTTAAAAGATAAAGAATCACACACAAAGTGGGAGTTGTCACAGCTGCTCTTTGCCGATGACACTGTGCTCTTGGGAGATTCTGAAGAGAAGTTGCAGAGATTGGTGGATGAATTTGGTAGGGTGTGCAAAAGAAGAAAATTAAAGGTGAATACAGGAAAGAGTAAGGTTATGAGGATAACAAAAAGATTAGGTGATGAAAGATTGAATATCAGATTGGAGGGAGAGAGTATGGAGGAGGTGAACGTATTCAGATATTTGGGAGTGGACGTGTCAGCGGATGGGTCTATGAAAGATGAGGTGAATCATAGAATTGATGAGGGAAAAAGAGTGAGTGGTGCACTTAGGAGTCTGTGGAGACAAAGAACTTTGTCCTTGGAGGCAAAGAGGGGAATGTATGAGAGTATAGTTTTACCAACGCTCTTATATGGGTGTGAAGCGTGGGTGATGAATGTTGCAGCGAGGAGAAGGCTGGAGGCAGTGGAGATGTCATGTCTGAGGGCAATGTGTGGTGTGAATATAATGCAGAGAATTCGTAGTTTGTAAGTTAGGAGGAGGTGCGGGATTACCAAAACTGTTGTCCAGAGGGCTGAGGAAGGGTTGTTGAGGTGGTTCGGACATGTAGAGAGAATGGAGCGAAACAGAATGACTTCAAGAGTGTATCAGTCTGTAGTGGAAGGAAGGCGGGGTAGGGTCGGCCTAGGAAGGGTTGGAGGGAGGGGTAAAGGAGGTTTTGTGTGCGAGGGGCTTGGACTTCCAGCAGGCATGCGTGAGCGTGTTTGATAGGAGTGAATGGAGACAAATGGTTTTTAATACTTGACGTGCTGTTGGAGTGTGAGCAAAGTAACATTTATGAAGGGATTCAGGGAAACCGGCAGGCCGGACTTGAGTCCTGGAGATGGGAAGTACAGTGCCTGCACTCTGAAGGAGGGGTGTTAATGTTGCAGTTTAAAAACTGTAGTGTAAAGCACCCTTCTGGCAAGACAGTGATGGAGTGAATGATGGTGAAAGTTTTTCTTTTTCGGGCCACCCTGCCTTGGTGGGAATCGGCCGGTGTGATAATAAAAAATAATAAAAAATAATTGGCCAAATCGAATAAAATCAATGATTTGTAGTGCAAAAATAGGTCATATGGTCGTTTGATGAGTTACTGTACATTCAAGAGAATGGAGTATTCTATTAAGTAATGTAATTACAAAAAACATAGTTTGATAGAGACACAGTTATTCAGTATTTATTTAGTTGTGGGTGAGTAAGTGGTTTTTCAGAAGTCTTGAATTTATAAACAGACAGTATTTCTTTTATATTCACAGGCAATGAATTCCAGATTTTTGGACCTTTTATGTGCATTGCATTTTTACATAGTGTGAGATGGACACGAGGAACATCAAAGAGTGATCTGTGCCTTGTGTTATGGTCATGTGTTCTGTTGAGGTTAGTAAGGAGAAGTTTGAGGGGAGGGTTTATATCTGAGTTAAGTGTTCTATGTATGTAATAGGTGCAGTAATAAGTATGGATGTTTTGTATGGTGAGTAGGTTTAGTGTTTTGAATATTGGTGGAGTATGCTGCCTGTAGTTGGAATTTGTTATCATTCTGACTGCAGCCTTTTGTTGGGTAATTAATGGTCTGAGATGGTTTATTGTTGTTGAGCCCCATGCACAAATTCCTTAGGTGAGATAGGGGTAAATGAGTGAGTGATATAGGACCAGGAGGGCTGACTGTAGAACATAGTACCATATCTTCGATAGTATGCCTGCGGTCTTGGAGATTTCCTTGGAAATGTGTTGTACATGTGTTTGAAATTTGAGTCTATTATCAAGATGGATTCCTGAGAATTTTCCCTCTGTGAGCTTCGTGATAGGTGATCCGTTTATCATTATGTTAAGAGGGACATCTGTAGTTCTGTTTCCAAACTGAATGAAGTAGGGTTTGTCAATATTGAGAGTAAGTTTGTTAGTCATCATCCAGGTAGATATTTTCTGTAATTCGGTATTTACAGTATTGGCTAGCATGACTGGGCTTGGGTGAGAGAAGACGTATGTAGTGTCATCTGCAAACAGTGTGGGTTTGAGCAGTTGCGATGCATTTGGCAGGTCATTTATGTAAATGAGAAAGAGAAGAGGGCCAAGGACACTTCCCTGTGGGACACCAACTGTAATTGGCTGTGTGGAAGAGTTTGCTCCATTTGTGTACACATATTGGCTTCTGTTGCTGAGGTATGACTTTAAGTAGTTGAGGGAGTGCCCTCTTATACCATAGTGCGACAATTTTATGTGCAGCAAATCATGGCCAACTGTATCAAAAGCTTTATGTAAATCAATGAAGATCCCCAATGAGACTTCTTTTTTCTTGAGTGCAATGTATATTTGTGCTAGCATGTGCATAATAGCATCATTCATATTTTTATTAGGCCTGAACCCAAACTGACAGGGGTTGAGTATGTTGTGGGAGATGAGGTAGGAATAGATTTGCTTATGAATTAATTTTTCAAAGATTTTAGAGAGAGGGTGTAAGTTGGATATTGGCCTGTAGTTATTCAGGTCTGTTTGATCTCCTCCTTTATGTATCGGGGAGACCCTCACTATTTTGAGAACTGTAGGGAAGGTAGAGGATTCGATGGATTTGCTGAAGTGTTGCAATGATTGGTGACAGCACTTGCGAAGCTTTTTTGTATATAAAGGGTGATAAGGTATTTAAATCTCCTGTCTTGTTTTTTAGTGTTGCTAATAAGGGAGACTTCTGTTGGGTTAGTCGAAGCTAGGAACAGTGAGTTCGGGTAGTTGCCAGTGAGGTAGTCATCGGGTGGGGTATTTGAGCTTGGGATTTTATTGGCAAGGTTTTTTTCCTATGGTGGAGAAAACATCGAGTCTGTTTGCTGTTTCAGTTGGTGGGAGTTGGGGTTCATCTGGTTTTGTTAGTTTGATTGCTCTGTTTCCTGACATCTGTTTTGTTCCTAGAATTTCAGATAAGGTTTTCCAGGTCTTTTTTATATCACCTTTTAAGTTGGATAATCTGTTCTCATAACACAATTTTTTTTGCCTTTCTTATCAGGCTGGTTTGGAATGATGAGTAACATTTTGTTTGGTCTCTGGTTATGTGACCCATTCTGTACTGGTTTCATATAGGTGCTTTATGTTTATGGATTTGAGAATGCTGGGTGTTAGCCAGGGACTGTTCAGTCTCTTAGCTGTGATCTGTTTGTTTTTTTAGGGCAGTGCTTGTTATAGAGGTATTGGGAAAATTATTAATGCATTCGTCAATAACAGTATAGATTTCTAGCTCAATTTGCCAGTCGATGTTTGTCATAGCTGTTGTGAAGTTATTAATGGCTGCCTCATTATGAAGTCTGAAGGTTACTTTAGTAGTGCCTTGGGGTAATTTACCTAGACTGGTTATGAGGAAGGTAGGGTAGTGGTCTGTGGTATTATCTGTGATTATGCCTGATTTTAAAGGGGATATGGTGTTGGTCCAGATGTGGTCTAACAGGGAAACACTAGTCTCTGTAATTCTTGTAGGTTTTGTTGCTGTTGGTAGCAACAAGCAGTTGCTCATAGTGTTTGTGAATTCAGTAATGTGTGGGTCCTGGTCTTGCAGGAGATTTATATTGAAGTCACCTGAGAGTAGCAAGTGATCTTTAGTCATATGTGCATCAGTTATCATACTTCCTAGGTTATCACTAAAACGGCTAATGTTTGACTGTGGAACTCTGTAGATGTTTATCACTGTGAGAGGTTTTTTGTAGGTATTTGGGTTTGAATTTAGCTATTATATATTCCCCATGTTCATCCCTTGTGCAAGTATTATTGATACATTCTAGTTGGTCTGAGTAGTATATAGCTGTGCCACCCCCTTGTTGATCTGGTCTACAGTTGTGAATGGCTGTGTAACCAGGAATGGCATAGACATCTGTAGTATCTGGCTTTAGCCAGGTTTTGGTGAGAGTAATGATGGATATACTGGCATGCAGGGAATTTAGTAATGCTGTGAGGTCATCGTAATGTTTGCTTAAAGATCTGACATTGTAGTTAAAGACAGTTATGTTGTTGTTGGCTCTGAGAAGTGCCTTTGTTTGTTCTGCTGTGTAGTAATTACAGTTACTGTTTGATTAATTTAAGTCATTCAGTAAGAGGTTGGTATCAGAATCAATGCTTGTAACCATAAGATTTATAGTGGATCTATAATTAGACTCAAGTATAGGACAAAGCACCTGAATTATTTAAACAAATGTAAATATATGATTATTATTATTATAATCAAGGGGGAAGCGCTAAACCCGTAGGATTATACAGCGCCCAGGGGGGGATGTGGAAGGCATTCAGGCTTAATTCGGGGAACTGGAGCACAGATTCAATTCCCTAAATCAAGAGCCCCTCACCAACATCAAGGAACCTTCCATGAGGGGTGTAAATATATGAACTAAGGTAGTTCTTTAACCCCTAAACAGTCCAAACGTATATATACGTTCTTACACGTAGCGTCCCAAACGTATATGCACGTTTTATTTTTCCTGCCTCCAAATTTGGCACGATTGGCCTGAGATGCCTGGTCAGCATAGAATTGATCTTAACACTCGGTGTGCGCAGTATTAAAAAAATCTGGGACCACTTAGTACCTTGTGGGAGTGCCAGTTATATTGAGCGCCAGCTAGGGCAAACAGTGCGGCAAACACCAAGGATTCACTGATGTAATGTCATATTAACACTTCTCTTTTAAGAGGAAACTGATGTTAACCCCAAGTTTAGGGTTTGTCAATCTCTGTCTATCTGTGTCTGTCTGTCTCTGGCTTTGTCTATCAGTCTCTATCTCTTTCAATCTGTCTTTGTCTATCTGTCTCACAGGTACACATAAATACAAGTATACGTAGTACAAATTACCTAGGATAACCCAAAAATCCAGACAATGTGCTATACTCTGCCTGAAGATGTGAGTAAAGGTGATGATGCAGTCTTGTGGCTCTCTCTGAGACAGAGAGCTAGACGGATAGACAGGGAGCTTGACAGACAGACAAATAGACAGAAATGTTTGTGTACCAGCAAAAACAAAGCCAGGGGGATGGTCATCTAATCTTTTCTTATCAGCTGCACCCTCCCCCACCCTTGTGTATGCTCATCAAACGTCAGCTCTTATCAGATGTTATCTCATCTTATCATGTCACTGTCAGGGGTGGACTTTGTTTTTCATGCTTCAAGGCAACTTATTATTAGGCATTATTATTATTACGTATTATTATTACTATTATTACTATTCTCCTCCTCCTCCTTCTCCTCCTCCTCCTCCTTCTCCGCCTCCTCTTCCTCATTATTATTATATATTTCCACATATCCAAAACATTGCTGGGACCTATAAATACTTTGTTTATATTCCAAGACAATAGTAAATGACCAAGGCAGGTGTAAATGTTCACCTGTCAATGTTTTTGTGACAATTTGAGTACAATTTCAGTGCCTAATACTAGAGTCAGAGCGAAGGTTGGTTATGAAATGACAAGAACTACTACAAATTGTAATTATCAGAACATAAAGATTATATAAAATATGAAAAATAAAAAAAAGGTATATTGGCAACACTTCTGCAAGCGGCAGGACTCCATGTTGCCGTCACATGAGCATCCAGTGCCAACTTCTCAGCCTCATATCTCTGTAAGTATGTACTGACTCTAATTTTGTTTTTATTCTAAAACACTTAAAAAAATGTGCCCCTTTTTTTCTATGAAATATTTTTTTTTTCAAAATATTCGTTTGGACCGTTTAAGGGTTAAAGCTAAAATAAAGGAGACAATATAAAAGGGACTAAAATAAGTATTGGTGAACAAATAAAGTGGTAATCAAATAAGGGAGCTAAGGAATATAATAGTAAAATAATGAACGTATTACACTTCAGCACCAGAAAATAGCACCTTGATTATTTTAACAATTGTGAATATATGAACTAAGGAAGTTATTTAAAGCTAAAATAAAGGAGAAAATATACAAGGGACTAAACTAAGTAATGGTAAACAAAGCTAAATGGACAGATAGTCACTATGATATAATATTGATTTAGGAGTAAGATCTGACTTGTAATATGTAATAAGTTTGAGCAATTAATGGCACTATAAAAAGTAAAAAAAAAAAAAAAGAGGTAGTTGGTACTAGCTAGTAAATGATAGTTCTGGGAATTGCACAATAATGTAATTGGAATATACACTAATTGCACCACACCATATAAATGGGACTAAAATAAGTAGTGGTAAACAAAATTAAATGGACAGGTAGCAACCATGAATAACATTAATTTAGGACTAAGATTTGACTTGCAACACAAAATTTGAGCATTTAATAGCAATTAAAAAGAAGTAAAAAGTATTTGAGGTAGCTGGTATTAGCTAGTAAAAAAGATGCACAATAATGCACAACAATGTAATAGGAATGTACACTATATGTACCACACGTATATGTGTGTTAAGGACCCTTATCTAATCTGTTAGGGAAATGTCAGCTTTTCTAAGGAAGGTAAAGAAATCATGTTCATTTGAGATGGTATATTGTTGTCCTGTTGATGTTTTCCTAATTAGTATTTTCCCATCTCGAGTGAAACACTGATGTATTTTGTTTTCCTGTAAAGTTTTCTCAACCTGAACAGAAGGTTTTGACGTTTTCTTGTTAGACACTCATTGATGAACACTTCATTTTTCATTGTAACTGCTGATTTAATTAGGTCCTTTCTTTTATCATATGAATGTATTATTATTATTATAATCAAGGGGAAGTGCTAAACCCGTAGGATTATACAGCGCTTGGGGAGGGGGATGTGGAAGGCATTCAGGCTTAATTTGGGTTACTGGAGCACAGATCCAATTCCCTAAATCAGGAGCCCCTCACCAACATCAAGGAACCTTCCCTGAGGGGTCATATGAATGTAGTCTGATCATAATACTGTGTCTACTACCTTGTTTTCCTAGCAAACGTGTTTCTTTGATTTCATTGTTTTGCAGGATAACTTTACGTGTTCATGTATTATCCTGATAGCAGTCTCTTTGCACTCGGCTTGGGTTATGCCACAAGGAATGTGTGGGCCATTTATTATAACTGCATCAGACAACTTATCTTGTTCAGTTTTGTCATCTTGGAAATCAAGGTATTCATTCAGTCGAGTGTGCATGTTCTGATTCCAGTCCTTGATTGCTTCTTCAACCTTCATATTTAGGGTTGTTATTTGCTCAGTGTGACTGGCTATAGCTGTTTTCAGAGTATTTTCTGTGTCAGCACTTCCCGATGTAATCTTCTCTTCAAGGTTTTGGTTCTTGTTCTCGAGGTTGGTTATCTTGGATTCGTGTCGCGCAAGTGTTGCTTTAATATCTTTGTTTTCATTTTCTAGAGCGACGATGTAGTCCCTAATATTGTCAGGAATAATCATACCTGGGTGATCATGAGTGAATCCTTTGAAGGGAGTGGAGTTGGAGGGGGAGTCAGCTATGTTTGTTGTTGATGTTCCCTGGGCGGTGGTGAGGGGGGGGTTGATGATACACCAGCATCCTGCTGGGTAGACAAGTTGAGTTGTAGAGCCCTTGGTGTTATTCTTTTGTTACTGCTGTTGTTTCTTCTGCAGTTTCCTTTCATAGTATCACTAAAATAGATACTGTGAAGCTATGGAGAAGGCTTTATTTCCATGAGCTTGGGTTAAGTGATCGTCTGGCAGCGGAGGTGGTGTTTGGGATAGCAGGGCTGTCTTCCTTAGATCTTCTATTTTGTCAAGATTTGGGTTACATTCTTAGTATTCTTGGGTCATTTTGTGGTCTACATGGCTTCATGTAGTTATACCTTCAATTAGGCCATCACAAGCTTTGATGAGCGATGGTTTCTTGAAGAATAAGTGCTGGTAGGATGCCGCTGCTACCATTGTCTTTTAAACATATCCCTGGGGTATCCTGGTAATATCTGCTGTTTTCAACCCTAGAACTACAGCCTGATTGTTTCCCACAAACACCTATACCTCTATAATCTATCAGTTTAAATTCCTAGCTTCAAGTAATTACTATATACTATCATCTTGCCTAGTTTTAAGTAGTTACTATGTGTTAGGATTAGGCTGCCTGAAATGCCCCAGCATGATAGTGGCTTTCTTTCTACTTAGCAAACCAAATGTGTAATTACATATTATAACCTTTACAAAGAAATAAAGCTTTGCTTTACTTTGCAAGTCATCAATGACCCCATCAATTGAATTGGCTAATGCAACCACTCCAACCCCAGAGAGATGAATCCCATCCCTTGCATACATATCATGTTTGCCACAGAATTTGTCCCGCTTATCAATGAATGGGATTGAAAGTTCCTTGCAGTACCTGTCTAGCCAGCAATTTATACCAACTGCCCTAGACATCTATTCATTGCCCACTCCCCATCTAGGCAAGATGCTACATATGATCAGACCTGACTACTTCTATGGCTGACCTGTACTTATCCAGCAGCTCCTGTCTCCTGCCCCTCCCGATGTCATTTCCACCAGCACCAAGACAGATAATGGGCTTGTTCCCATTACCTGACATAATATTATCCAACCTGCTGACTATGTCACCAACACCAGCTCTTGGGAGGCACACCCTCTGTCTGACCTTCCTATCTCTGTTACAAAAAGCACGGTCTATATATCTTACCTGAGTCTCCCACAATTAGAATATTCTTACCCTGATTAGCAGGGAAGTCAGTAGTACCTTTAACCTCACTAACCACTGAAGTACACTTGTCCTGGAGAACAGAGAATCGATTCCCTACCTTATCTTCTCTATTAACCTTCCTTATCTTCCTTCTTCCTGAATTGTGAACCACTTGCAACTTAAAGTGGCTACAACTCTTTAACTCACTGCTGGTTTCCTTTTCCTCCTTACTAGCACCAACCATCTCACACTCACTCCCAAACCCATCTAGGCGAAGCTTCAGCCTTCTATTTTCAGTCCTAAAACCAATCAAATCATCTCTATTTCTGTAACGTATGTTCCCTTCTATCAAATGAGACCAAGAAACCAAGAAAACAACCATAAAACCATATGAAAATACATCACAAAGTCGCTGTTTTAAACGAAAAACATAGTCGCAGTTTTTATCCTCATTATGCACTGTATACTGCAGAATTTTTTATATGGTGCACATTTACTGCACAGACCTATTCTCTTGTATCTAGGTCCAAAATTTACAGCTTACAGCTAATCTGAGTGAGCTGAGTTCATGGTGTAGTACTATGGGAACGACCCTGGCTTCAAAGGCATAGTACAAAGGGACTAACACCAAAAGAGTTAATGCCTCACCCACCACAGTGTTTCATGCTTTCCCAAGGAGGGAAAGCACTAAATGCCAGTAACTGATTAGGTAATGAGTAATCAACTGGACTTCTGTAATTACTGTAATTAACATGATAAAACAGGTAAATTAATCATCTATCACTTTATTTAAAGAAAATAATACATATGACAATAATATAGATATATTCTCATAATCCATGGAAGCTTTATTTCTTACTCAAGGTTGGGGTGTATTTTTGGAACCCCATTCTCTATACAGAATACATATATGATTCCTGAGCAGAGGGGATCATTTTAGGAAGGCAGTAAATTTATGAACAAGAGAAAAAGCAAGCAATGTTGAGCAGTATACTATGATGAGTTGTCTGGTAGAGGAAGGTTAGGTAGTCATGGAGGCCAACAGGTTTAATTAAACAGACCAGCAATATGATGCACACTTGAAATTAACTATTACAATCACTGAAAATAATTTTTCAAAATTATACAGCATGTGCTATATTAATTTAGGTAAATTATAAATTAACAATGTTTATAGAAGAATATGTAAGACACTACATGGTATATATAGTATTTCATAAAATACAATTATTATACTGTCACGGAAGATTACATTAATACTGTATAAATAGAAAAAAGTATAGCTGCTCCCTACACAGCTTTAATGAAGAACCTCACTTTTCCAGAATTATCTTAGTTATTATAGAAAGTTTAATTTCCCTCCAACAAAACATTCATAATACAGTATTTGGGATACCTAATAAAGTAGCAACTTAAAAAAAAAAAGTAAAAAAATTGTATGCTGCTGATCCCACAGAACTAATGATTGGACTAAATGGACTGCCCAATTTATAAGTCTAAACTAGACTGCTCAATGATGTAAGTGAAAACACACATATTAGTCCCAAATGGGATGTGAATGTGGAATCTTGCCAGTAAGGATTGCATTAGTTGTATCACTTGAGCCATGGCTGGTATGGAGCAAGTGAAAACAGATACTGTACATTCCTGGGCAACAGGATATCACTGGGTTGTAAGCGCCAATACAATTTAGGCCAAGTATGTGTATTTAAATAATGTATGTGAAAATCCACATACACAGGTATGCATGCTTTATTTTTGTATATGTACATATACAAAGATATGCAAAATAACCAGGAAAAAGAAAGTGAAATTCCAACCACTTTTGTGATTCTCAAGCACTTGGAATTTCACTATTTTTTCACTATGGTTATTTTGCATATTGTAATATTACTTGTTAACTGTTATCTTATTGCATACAAAGGTATGATTAGCAACTTGATATTGCCCTCCAAAATTATATAAACAAAAATATAGAAATAAAATAAATGACTTTTGCAAAATATATATTTCAATGCACTGTCCTGATACATATGAAAAATATTTACAAGACTTTAGAAAGGAATCTTGATAGTTTTGGTATAGAGCATTTAAATGTCATTAAATGAGAGAATTTTTTGTTCTCCATATGACAGGAGCAAATTCTTCATCACTGGAATCTTCACTATCATCTGAATCAGCTTTCTGATTTCCTCTTTCTTTAAGCTGTGTTGTCTTTTTCTTATCCAGTTCCACGACTCTGAAGAAAAGTATATAACAATTAAGAGGCAAATTTATATACAGAAAGTGATGTTCAAATTAGGGTGTGGAGAGAATGGGACTACATTACAGTAAAAGCATAGTAGGTCTTAGACAGGGATGTATGATGTCACCATTTGTGTTCAATATACTTATAGATGGGGTTGTAAAAGAAGTGAATGCCAGGGTATGGCAAAGTGTGGGAAGGAAGATAAAAAAAAAAAAAGAAGTAATACGAAGTAGGAATTGTTGCAGTTACTCTTTGCCAATGATGTGTGAAATTCTGAAGAGAAGTTGCAGAGATTGGTGGAGTTTGGAATGCCTGTAAAAGAAAGATTAATAATCAAAAGCAAACATAGATAAGATCAAGGTGATTAGAGTAATAAAAAGCTTAGACAGTGAAGTACTGGACATCAGCCTGGAGGGAGAAAGTATGGGAGAAATTTATGTATTTAGATATTTAGAAGTGGACATGTTGGGAAATGAATCTATGAAAGATGAAGTGAACCATAAAACTGATGAGGGAAAAAAGATCACAGGTGGTGTGCTGAGGCACGTGTGGAAAGTAGCTAATCTATTTAGAAATGTTTTTTTATTTTTTTTTTATTATCACACCGGCCGATTCCCACCAAGGCAGGGTGGCCCGAAAAAGAAAAACTTTCACCATCATTCACTCCATCACTGTCTTGCCAGAAGGGTGCTTTACACTACAGTTTTTAAACTGCAACATTAACACCCCTCCTTCAGAGTGCAGGCACTGTACTTCCCATCTCCAGGACTCCAGAGTATATTGGTATTAGCACACTTATTATGGTGAGATATGGGCTTTACACATTGCAGCAAGGAGGCTAGAGGCAGAAGAGAGGTCATGTTTGAGACCAGTGGGCAGTGTGAATATTATGTAGTACAGAATTAGGCCAATACTGATACTAAAAAAAAAAAAAAATTATATTACTACGGTCAATACATAAGGGAATGCTTATTGCTCAATAGTTGTTAAATAATCGAAGGATGTTAAATATTAAATACTGTGGCCTAATTTCTCTGAGATGCCAAGATCATTACTCATTACAAGCATTACAGGCTCTCCTGCAAAGTTTACGAACTGAAAAAAGAAAACAAAATTTCTGAACCTATTTACATATTTAGCAATCTCATGAAGACATAATCAGAAATTATTTAACAAAATATGTCAGAATAATTTCCTGTTATATTAAACATGTAACTAAAACATCCAACACTCTAATAATAATGTTTATTTAACCCTTTCAGGGTCGACAGGCCCTCCACCAGATTTGTTCTCAGGGTCGACAAATTAAAAAAAAAAAAAAAAAAAAAAAAAAATCTTATGAAAAGATAGACAATCTTTTCCTGATCATAATGACACCAAAAGTATGAAATTTGATGGAAAACTTACAGAATTATGCTCTCATGAACTAAGCAGTCTTGCGATGTTTACGCATCAGCGATTTTGCCCACTTTGAGCCCTATTTTCGGCCAATTCCAGTGTACTAGTTGACAAAAATCATAACTATTTCACTAGAACTTCATTTTTTCTATCGAATGTTTACAAGAAACCACCCACTTACCAACTTCAGCTATCTAATAAAGTGATCAGAATTTAGCAATTTTGCCAATTTCACACAAATTTCAAAAGATGTCAATATCCAAACAGGGTCCAGAATAAACAAGAAAGACATTCCTGGCACTAAAATAACATTTCCTCTGTTCATTAGTCATGTCCTCACGCCCCTCTTACATTCTTTTACTTTCCAGTTTGAATTTTTATTCTCACAAAAAATAGAAGATTTACTGTTATGCAGACTACTGCATTTATGTAGAAATGATATAAATAATATCAGTGCATTTGTGAAAGAATATTAGACTCACCAGTTGACGTGTATTAGACGCGTAGCTTAATTTGTTTACTTTTGAACTTTAGCAAAAATCGAAGATTTCTGCTACTTTTAGCTCAATTTCAAGGTACTTTTCATTGTAAAACCAATCAAAATCATCTCAATTTCTGTAATATGTCTTCCATTCTAAAAAATGAGACCAGGAAAACTAGAATACCATTTATTTATTTATTTTTTATTTTATTTATTTATAATTTGAGCACACTTACAGAGGTACAAAAAAAAAAAAAAAATACAGATAAGAGCAGCATGCCAAAGCCACTTATACTATGCATAGCATTACGGGCTGGCTTAAAATTAACTTAAGATTAACTAAGCAATGATGAAATCAGTGAAAAACATTAATGTAAACTGATTACTATAAAGCACAAGTGAGTATTACAAAGACAGGTCATATGGTTGCATGCATTGTTATAAATTCAGTAGAATGGAGTATTCTGTTAGGTAGTGTATTTAAAAAATAATAAAGTTAGATTGGGTTTTAGGTTTAACATTTATGTGATATAATTGTGAGAAACATTTAAGATATACAATTTATAAGGTTCAGTTATTCAGTATTTATTTGGTTTTGGGTGAGTAAGTGATCTTTGAGAAGAGACTTGAATTTATAAACAGGTAGTGTTTCTTTTATATTTACAGGTAATGAATTCCAGATTTTAGGGCCTTTTATGTGCATTGAGTTTTTGCATAGCGTGAGATGGGCACGAGGAATATCAAAGAGTGATCTGTGCCTTGTGTTATGGTCATGTGTTCTGTTGAGGTTGGCAAGGAGATGTTTGAGGGGAGGGTTAATATCAGAGTTGAGTGTTCTATGTATGTAATAGGTGCAGTAATAAGTATGGATGTTTTGTATGGTGAGTAGGTTGAGTGTATTGAATATTGGTGGAGTGTGCTGCCTGTAGTGAGAATTTGTTATCATTCTAACTGCAGCCTTTTGTTGGGTAATTAGTGGTCTGAGATGGTTACTTGTTGTTGAGCCCCATGCACAAATTCCATAGGTGAGATAGGGGTAAATAAGAGAGTGATATAGGGCAGGAGGGCTGACTGTGGAGCATAGTACCGTATCTTCGATAGTATGCCTACAGTCTTGGAAATTTTCTTAGAAATTTGTTGTATATGTGTATGAAATTTGAGTCTATTATCAAGGTGGATTCTAAGAATTTTCCCTCTGTTAGCTTTGTGATAGGTGATCCGTTTATCATTATGTTAAGAGGGACATCTGTAGCTCTGTTACCAAACTGAATGAAGTAGGTTTTTGTCAATGTTTAGTGTAAGTTTGTTAGTACTCATCCAGGTAGATATTTTCTGTAATTCGGTATTTACAGTATTGGCTAGCGTGACTGGGCTCGGGTGGGAGAAGACGTATGTTGTGTCATCAGCAAATAGTGTGGGTTTGAGTAATTGAGAAGCATTTGGTAGGTCATTTATGTATAGGAGAAAGAGAAGAGGGCCAGGACACTTCCCTGTGGGACACCAAACTGTAATTGGTTGTGCAGAAGAGTTTGCCCCATTTGCGTACAATATTGGCTTCTGTTGCTGAGGTATGACTTGAGGTAGTTGAGGGAGTGCCCTCTTATACCATAGTGTGACAATTTTACGTGGAGCAAGTCATGGTCAACTGTATCAAAAGCTTTACGTAAGTCAATGAAGATCCCCAGTGGGACTTCTTTTTTCTCTATTGCAGTGTATATATGTTCTAGCATGTGTATAATAGCATCATTAGTATTTTTTATTAGGCCTGAATCCAAATTGGCGGGGTTGAGTATGTTTTGGGAGATAAGGTAGGAGTAGATTCGTTTATGAATTAATTTTTCGAAGATTTTTGATGAGAGGGTGTAAGTTGGATATTGGCCTATAGTTATTCAACTCTGTTTGGTCTCTCCTTTGTGGATCGGGGTGACCCTTGCTATTTTGAGTACTGTAGGGAAGGTGGAGGATTCAATGGATTTGTTAAAGAGTGTTGCAATGATTGGTGATAGCACTTGTGACACTTTTTTGTATATAAAGGGTGGTAAGGTATTTAAATCTCCTGCCTTGTTTTTTAGTGCGTTGATAATAAGGGAGACTTCGTATGGGTTAGTCGGAAGCTAGGGAACAGTGTGTTCGGGTAGTTGCCGGTGAGGTAGTCATTTGGTGGGGTATCTGAGCTTGGGATTTTATTGGCAAGGTTTTGTCCTATAGTGGAGAAGAAATCATTGAGTCTGTTTGCTGTTTCTGTTGGTGGGAGTTGGGGTTCATCTGATTTTGCTAATTTTATTTCGCTATTTCGTGATATCTTTTTTGTTCCAGAATTTCTGATAGGGTTTTCCAGGTCTTTTTTATATCACCTCGTAAGTTGGATAATCTGTTCTCATAATACAATTTTTTTGCCCTTCTTATCAGGCTGGTTAGGATTGACGAGTAACGTTTTGTTTGGTCTCTGGTTATGTGACCCATTCTGTACTGTTTTTCATATTGGTGTTTTGTATTTATGGATTTGAGAATGCTGGGTGTTAGCCAGGGACTGTTCAGTCTCTTAGCTGTCATCTGCTTAGTTTTTTTAGGGCAGTGCTTGTTATAGAGGTATTGAGTCTTTTTTAGAAATTTATTAATACATTCGTCAATATCTGTATTGATTTCTAGCTCAGTGTGCCAGTCATTGTTTGCTACTGCTGTTGTGAAGTTATTAATGGCTGCCTCATTGTGAAGTCTGAAGGTGACTTTAGTAGTGTCTTGGGGTAATTTACCAAGAGTTGTTATGAGGAAAGTAGGGTAGTGGTCTGTGGTATTATCTGTAATTATGCCTGATTTTAAAGGGGATATGGTGTTGGTCCAGATGTGGTCAAGTAGGGAAACACTAGTCTCTGTAACTCTTGTAGGTTTGTGTTACTGTTGGTAGCAACATACAGTTACTCATTGTGTTTGTGAATTCAGTAACGTGTGGGTCCTGGTCTTGCAGGAGATTTATATTGAAGTCACCTGAGAGTAGTAAGTGATCTTTGTTCATGCGTGCATCAGTTATCATACTTCCTAGGTTTTGACTAAATTGGCTAATGTTTGACTGTGGAACTCTGTAGATGTTTATCAATGTGAGAGGTTTTTTTTGTAGGTATTTGGATTTGAATTGGCTATTATATATTCCCCATGTTCATCTCTTGTGCAAGTATTAGTGATACATTCTAGTTGGTCTGAGTAGTATATGGCTGTGCCACCCCTTGCTGGTTGGCCTACAGTTATGTATGGCTGTGTAACCAGGAATGGCATAGACATCTGTTACTATCAGGCTTTAGCCAGGTTTCAGTTAGTGTAATGATGGACATATTGGCATGTAAGGAATTTAGTAATGCTATGAGGTCATCGTAATGCTTGCTTAAAGATCTGATATTGTAGTTAAAGATAGTTATATTGTTGTTGGCACTGAGAAAGTGCCTTTGATTGTTCTGCAGTGTAGTAATTTACAGTAACTGTTTGATTCATTTTAAGTCATTAAATAAGAGGTTGGTATCTGGATCAATGCTTGTAATCATAAGATTTGTAGTGAATCTATAGTTAGAATTAAGTATAAAACAAAGTAAATAGTCTTAAGCTAAAAAATAGCACCTGAATTATTTAACAAATGTAAAATAATGAGCTAAGGTAGTTTTTTTTTTTTTTTTTTTTAAGCTAAAATAAAGGAGACAATATAAAAGGGACTAGTACAAATAAAGTGATGATCAAATAATGGAGCTTGGGAATATGATAGTAGGTAGTACTATAAAATAAATGAGCTTTGGAATATAATGGCAAAAATTGTGAACTTGTTCTACTTTAGCACCTGAGAATAGCACCTTGATTATTTTAACAATTGTGAATGTATAAGCTAGGGTAGTTATTCTTCTTTCTTTCAACACACCGGCCGTATCCCACCGAGGCGGGGTGGCCCAAAAGGAAAAACGAAAGTTTCTCCTTTTACATTTAGTAATATATACAGGAGAAGAGGTTACTAGCCCCTTGCTCCCGGCATTTTAGTTGCCTCTTACAACACGCATGGCTTACGGAGGAAGAATTCTGTTCCACTTCCCCATGGAGATAAGAGGAAATAAACAAGAATAAGAACTAGAAAGAAAATAGAAGAAAACCCAGAGGGGTGTGTATATATGTGCTTGTACATGTATGTGTAGTGTGACCTAAGTGTAAGTAGAAGTAGCAAGACGTACCTGAAATCTTGCATGTTCATGAGACAGAAAAAAGGACACCAGCAATCCTACCATCATGTAAAACAATTACAGGCTTTCGTTTTACACTCACTTGGCAGGACGGTAGTACCTCCCTGGGCGGTTGCTGTCTACCAACCTACTACCTATAAGGGTAGTTATATAAAGCTAAAATAAAGGAGAAAATATATAAGGGACTAAAATTAAGTAATGGTAAACAAAGTTAAATGGACAGATGGTCACTATGAAATAATATTGGTTTAGAGTAAGATCTGATTTGTAATATTAGATAAATTGAGCAGTTTATTGCACAATAAAAGTAAAAAAAAAATGAGGTAGTTGGTACTAGCTAGCAAAAGATAGTTTTGGTACTTGCAAAAAAGTAATTGGAATATACACTAATTGCATACACAATGTAAAGTGACTAAAAAAACAAGTAGTGATAAACAAAATTAAATGGACAGGTAAGAAAAAATGAATATTATTAATTTGGAGTAAGATTTGACTTTTAATTTAAAATTATGAGCAATTAATAGCAGTAAGAAAGTTATAGAGTATTGGAGGTAGTTTGGCATTAGCTAGTGATGAAAAATAATAAAAATAATAATGTACAATATAATAGTAACGTACACTATATGCACCACACGTATATATGTATTAAGGGCACTTATCTAATCTGTTACAGAAATGTCAGCTTTTCTAAGGAAGGTAGAGAAATCATGTTTCGTTTGAGATGGTATATTGTTGTCCTGTTGATGTTTTCCTTACTAGTATTTTCCCATCTCGCGTGAAACACTGATGTATTTTGTTTTCCTGTTTAAGTTTTCTCAGCCTGAACAGAAGGTTTTGACGTTTTTTTGTTAGACACTCATTTATGTACACTCCATTTTTCATTGTAATTGCTGATTTAATTAGGGTCCTTTCTTTTATCGTATGAATGAAGTCGGATCATTATACTGTGTTTACTTCCTGGTTTTCCTAAACAAACGTGTTTCTTTGATTTCATTGTTTTGCACGATGACTTGTACGTGGTCCTGTATTATCCTGACAGCAGTTTCTTTGCACTGAGCTTGTGTTATGTCACTAGGAATGTGTGGACTGTTTATTATAACTGCATCAGACAACTTATCTTGTTCAGTTTTGTCGTCTTGGAAATCAAGGTATTCATTTAGTCGAGTGTGCATGTTCTGATTCCAGTCCTTGATTGCTTCTTCAACCTTCATACAGTGGACCCCCGCATAGCGAACGCCTTGCATAGCGAACAATCCGCATAGCGAACGCTTTGTTCGCCAAAATTTTAGCCCCGCATAGTGGACAAAAACCCGCTCAGCGACCTTCGTCCGAGACGCGTCCATTGTTTACCAGCCAGCCTCCGCGGTAACATTCAAGCATACACTCGGAATATTTCGTATTATTACAGTGTTTTCGGTGCTGTTTCTGGAAAATAAGTGACCATGGGCCCCAAGAAAGCTTCTAGTGCCAACCTGTGGTAAAAAGGGTGAGAATTAGTATGGAAATTAAGAAAGATTTTGAAGGGTTTGGGGCTAACCCTGAGAAGCCTATGCCAGTTGTGGAATCCATTGTGCCTACTTCAAAAATTAAGGAAATGTGTGCACAGTGGGTTGAACTCAAACCTTTATGGATGAAAATCACCCTGACACAGCTGTTGCAAGCCGTGCTGGTGACTATTTCAATGACAATGTTATGGCCCATTTTAGACAAATCGTAAAGGAACGGGAGGTACAGAGCTCTATGGACAGATTTGTTGTGCGACAGAGGTCCAGTGACTCTGAAGCTGGTCCTAGTGGCATTAAAAGAAGAAGGGAAGTAACCCCGCAAAAAGGACTTGCTACCTCAAGTCCTAATGGAAGGGGATTCCCCTTCTAAACACTAACACTCTCTCTCCCCTCCTCCCATCCCATCAATCATCACCAGATCTTCAATAAAAGTAAGTGTCATGTAATTGTGCATGCCTTTTTCAGTTTGTGTGTACTAAAATTAACATTTTTTTTGTGGTAAAAAAATTTTTTTTTCATACTTTTGGGTGTCTTGCACGGATTAATTTTATTTCCATTATTTCTTATGGGGAAAATTAATTCGCATAGCGAACATTTCGCATAACGACCAGCCCTCTTGCACGGATTAAGTTCGCTATGCGGGGGTCCACTGTATTTATTGTTGTTATTTGCTCAGTGTGACTGGCTATAGCTGCTTTTAGAGTATTTTCTGTGTCAACACTTCCCGATGTAATCTTCTCTTCAAGGTTTTGGATCTTATTCTCGAGGTTGGTTATCTTGGAATCTCGTCGCTCGAGTGCTGCTTTGATATCTTTGATTTCATTTTCTAGAGCAACGATGTAGTCCTTGATATTGTCAGGAATAATCGTACCTGAGTTATCATGGATGAATCCTTTGAAGGGAGTGGAGTTGGAGGGGGAGTCAGCCATGTTTGTTGTTGTTGTTGTTGTTCCCTGGGTGGCGTCGGTGAGGGGGTTGATGATACACTGGCGTCCTGCTGGGTAGACAAGTTGAGTTCTAGGGTCCTTGCTGTTATTCTTTTATTACTGGTGTTGTGTCTTCTGCGATATCCTTTCATAGTATCACTGAAGTAGATACTGGGGTAGCAATGGAGGAGAAGGCTTGTTTTCTCGGAGCTTGGGTTAAGTGGTTGTCTGGCAGCGGAGGCAGTGTTTGGGTTAGCAGGGCTGTCTTCCTTAGATCTTCTAATTTTGTCAAGATTTGGGTTACATTCTTAGTATTCTTGGGTCATGTTGTGGTCTACGTGGGTTCATGTAGTTGAACTTTCACTTAGGCCATCACAAGTTTTGATGGGCGATGTTTTTTGAGAAAGAAGAGCTGGTAGGATACCGTTGCTGCCGCTGCCCGCTGCCGCCATCATAAATACCATACGAAAATACAGTGCAAAGTCGCTGTTTTAAACCAACAACACTGTCAAAGTTTTTTTTTTCTCATTACACACTGTGTGCTGCAGGATTTTTTTTTATACTGTGCACACTAACCACATAGACCCATTCTTTCATATATAGGCCTACCAGCTTTCTCTCACTAGATTTGAAGGCGCTAGAATTTAGGCGTACTAGTACGTCAAAAGCCCTGGTGCGTAAGCCGTACTAGTACGTCAGAAACCCTGAAAGGGTTAAAGTTTTTAACCCTTTCAGGGTTGACAGGTTCTCTCCTGAACTTGTTCTCAGGGTCAAAAAATATTGGAAAAAAAAAATTGTTTTTTATGAAAAGATAGTTTTTTTTTCTAAATTTTATAGGAAAAAAAAAAAAAATGCCATCGATACTTACCGAGATATGGAGGCATGAAGTTGACAGAAATTGAACCGCATACGGCAACATCGCCAATTGCCGGTCACCCGGTAATCATTTATTTTGTTTTTTCTACCTTTTTCTTTTATTTTTTATTATTTTTCTTTTCAAGTAACTTTTATGGCCTGTGAGACCAACATGAGGACTATTTTGTAAATATTCACTCTTTCTGTACTACACAATCACTGCACAAACACTGTTGTCATTATATAGTTTACAAAACATGTTTACACAAACGAACAAAATAAAATGTTGTTTATTACAATTTTTCTATATTATATATACAGTCACTGGACATGTTCTTAGAAGTTCTGCAACCTGTGGAAGTCTTTGAAATATGGTGTCATGCACAATAATGTTTCACACTCCGCACACATAAAACGAGTGTCTCTGCATTGTTGTGGGCATTTTTTTGTATGTCCATAGACGTGACATCTCTTCTGAGCCTTTTTCTTGAAAGCAGTAGCAGGCAGTTTCATTAGGAAGTGATCACCAGGCCTCAGACGAGAAGGTAGCTGTTGTTAATTTCGTGGGCGGTTTTCTATTGCAGGCGTTGTTCCTTGGTACTTGATTATTATTTGTCTGATGACAGACAAACAAAATTTGCCATATGGTGGTTTGTTTCTGGTCCTCATCTTATACATATTATAAGCATTGAGCATGGAAATGTCCAGAATATGGAAAAAGAGCTTTATGTACCACCTATAACTCGTGAACACAATCAGCAAACCCAATCTGCATGTCACATTTGTCCACTGAATGCATATTGAGAGTGTAGTCCATCACAGCTGCAGGTTTTAGAATGGGTTCATTGCTCTCTCTATGCTGCCTGCCAGTGTCTGCCATTGCGTTAGGGTGAACTGATGACAACAGTGTGACATCTCGTTTGTAATGCCACCGAAATGCCATGATGTCATTGGCAGCAAACGCCTGCACCTCACCTCTACGAGTGCCAGTGTCAAACCTGGGCATATGTTTATGATTTCCATGCACTATGCCACACACATCTGTCATGTTCACTCGCAAGAAATCACTGAGTGAGGGGCTTGTGTACCAGGTATCAGTATAGAATATATGCCCCTTACCAAGATATGGTTCCATCATTGTTCTAACCACATCACCAGAGATACCCAGTAACTTCCTAGTATCTCGCAATGTATTATTTCCAGTGTACACAATTATATCCAATACAAGACTTCTGTAGCAATCACAAGGCACAAAAAACTTTATACCAAAGTGTTTCCTCTTGCTTGGTATATACTGCTTGAATGAGAGTCTTCCTTTGAACAGAATCAAAGACTCATCAATAACAAGCTTCCTGAAGGGATAAAAATACATATTGAATTTCTGTTTCAGATACACAAACACATTCCTAATCTTTACGTGGACCCCCGCATAACGATCACCTCCGAATGCGACCAATTATGAAAGGGTATTTATTTTAAGTGCGTTTGTACGTGTATGTTTGGGGGTCTGAATGGACTAATCACTTCAAAATATTTCCTTATGGGAACAAATTCGGTCAGTACTGGCACCTGAACATACTTCGGAGTAAAAAAAATATCATTAACCGGGGGTCCACTGTATAACCTGTCATTTCTGTCAGGCCTGGTTTTGTCTGAGAAGTGTGGCATACGTAACAGCAGCACAAATCAATTCACCGATATTATATCACTGAAACCTGGGGTTGCAATCAGGCGGTCTGCTGACCAGTATGAATTGACACTGTGCTTACACACACGTGGCATAAGAATTATTGTGGCAAACAAAAGATACATCTCAGCCACAGTTGTGTCCTTCCACTGGTGTAGGCATGATTTTGGTGAAAGTATTGTGTTTGCCATGGTGTAATCGAAGTATCTGTTGCTTTCCCTGACAATAATTTCCATCAGGGGTTCGTCAAAGAATAACTCAAAACATTCCAGTTCGGTGGCATTGTTCCCAAGTGTACAAGATGGCCGTATTCCACTTTGACTGTCATCAAAGTGATGGGGATTGGGAACAAAACTGTCAGCTTCCTGCAAAACCCAGGTGTGGTCTGCTGGTGAGTACTGGATACTGACAGGTGGTTGTGGTTGTAGAGGTTGTGGTTGTGGAGGTTGGTGGGGGGTGGGTGGGGATGGTGGCCTTTGTTGTAGTTCAGCTGATCAGCGGCGTGGGTTGCAGCATGGCCACTGCTGGTGCCTCACGGTGGCACCACCACTACCCCCAACAAATGCATGCACATTTTCCATCCAACTGCAACCACATCTTCATTTTCACCATCCGTTTCGTTGTACAGCCAGGGGATGTACTCCGAGATGTACTTCTTACCCTTGGAATAGTTATGGCACACTACCAGAGCTCAAATACCATTGTATATACTGATGCTTCACTGGAGAATATTCTACTTAACTTTCGCTATGGAACTTTTTTCAAGAGCTTGGAGTTCATATACACTATCACTATCATCACCATTTCTCACATTTGAGTCCAAGATAGGGAAAAATAAGTTTCCTCTTTGTTCTGGTACAACTAAACCCTGAACAAGACGGCCCAGCACCAGAGGGGGAAAGGTTCAGGGTCATCTGGATTTCCCTCACATTACCGGTATTTTTGGTCATTAGTTTCGGTCACAACCTCCTGAAAACCTTGAAAGTCTTCTTCACTGACACTTCCATCTGTTTTAGAACTGTCACTGGGGAACAAAAGTGTCCCAATTCACCGAGGAGTGAGGTTTTTCTTACCGCGAGGAATGGGGGAACAAGGTGTACAAAAAATGGCGTTCCCAAAATGCCCCCACTGGGTCCCTGAATTTTTTCCTCCCGCGCACAATGACCACGCAGACCCATTCTCTCACATCTAGGCCTACCATTTCGTTTCCCTCTAATTTAAAAGCCGCTAGAATTTACGTGTACTAGTAGGCACCAACCTTGGCGCATAAGCCATACTATATGGCACCAACCTGAAAAGGTTAAAAAAACTTTCTGAAATGTGAAAAAAATGGAAAATCTAAAATTATTATTGAGAATTGAACAATCGTATCTCCATCTTTTAAACTGAATAAATGACATACGTTTCATTATACAGTTTTAAAGGTTAAAATTTTAAATTCTGAAGAACATTAAAAATAAAAAAAAACATACTTATACTAATACAGTACCTGAAATTAAAAAATAATATACATGTACATACTTACATTATTCCAACAGCTAAAATTAAAAATACTTCCAATGCCCATGAAGAACACCAACATCTCAGTTTTGGGAAAGTTAAACTGTTCCTATGGGGAGGTAGAATGTTCCTCCAATGTTGAACAATCTTTTACTCTATTGAAGAGGGAAGGATGATTGAACCCCTATATTTTTTGGGCTAGGTTTGCCAGAAATGGAAGAGCAAATCATATTTAATTATACTCCCCTAGTGGTTTTCCTTTTGTGTGCAATAATGCCATTGCCATATACAGGGGGACCCTCGGTTTCGTAAGCCTCGCGCTTCATAAATTTCCCCTTTCGAAACTTTTTTCTAAAAATATAGCCTCGCATTTGTAATTTGCCTTGGTATTTGTACTCATCCGAAACACATACGAAGGGGCCCCTCCCAGCATCTACGCCACACAAAGGTGCCCCACACACCATTCCCAGTCAGTGGGGCCCATTAACTTTCCAAAAATCTTCTAATTAACTAAATCTCAAAACTTCAAATTTTGATCCCCAAGGTTCATACATTATTAATACTAAATTTGTAGTAAAATACCTCCCCAAAAACAATACTGCCTTACATCCAATTGAAAGCATTCTCATACTTTCAACAACTCACAATGTTATATTCCCATAATATAATTTCAATATTTATTTTTGAAACTATTGTAATTAGAGTAAATTACTGTCTACTATAAATAAAAAAAGATGTACAACTTATTAAACAATGATCAATTTCTTTAGCATTAAACAGTCTGTGAGCCATTAAATTAAGTCTGCCCATAATGTCTAGGAATGATAGTGGCTCTCTTTGCACTGCAACTCATTATTGTAATTTCATAATCTCAATGTAATCTTGCAAAGAAATAAAACTTGTTTGTTTATTGGCGAGTGACCATCACCCCACGCGTTCATACGATAAATTTCATATTAATCCTTTGTTTTTTTGCTTGCAACTGCTAAATAAGCCACCATGGGCCAAAAGAAAGCTACTGGTGCCAGCCCTTTGGTGAAGAAGATGAGAAACAAGATAGAATTCAAGAAAGAACACACCAGCCAGGGTACTTCCCCACACACACACCAGCCAGGGTACTTCCCCACACACACACCAGCCAGGGTACTTCCCCACACACACCAGCCAGGGTACTCCCCCCCACACACCAGCCAGGGTACTTCCCCACACACACGATTTGATTTGAATGGGACTTGTGCATGAGTGAATAGAATTATCAAAGCTTTTTGCTTGGGAAACATTGAAAATTGGTTTGGGCAAATATTCTGTTAGTGGGATGGTTTGTAAAGGACCTGCCTAGTATGGGCCAGCAGGTCTGCTGCAGTGTTCCTGCTTTCTTATGTTCTTACGTACACCAGCCAGGGTACTTCCCCACACACCACCCAGGGTACTTCCCCACACACCAGCCAGGGTACTTCCCCACACAAACCAGTCAGGGTACTTCCCCACATACACGATTTTATTTGAGTGGGACTTGCGCATGAGTGAATAGAATTATCAAAGTTTATTGCTTGGGGAGCATTGAAAATTGGGTTGGGCAAATATTCTGTTAGTGGGATGGTTTGTGAAGGACCTGCCTAGTATGGGCCAACAGGCCTGTTGCAGTGTTCCTGCTTTCTTATGTTTTTATGTACACCAGCTGAGGAAACTTGTTTCAGAGGAGGAGGAAGAGAGAGGGAAGAAGGTGCCTTCTTCAAAGATTAAGGACATTTGTGAAAAAGTGGAGTGACGTACAAACATTTGTGGAGGAACATCACCTTAACCCTCTCCCCTCCTCCTGTCTTCCATACACCAACAAGAGTCTTCAACAAAGGTAAGTGTGATGTTATTGTTTTATACTTGATTTCTGATTCTTTTCCGTATGTAAATCTATATTTAATCTATAAAAAAAATAATTTTTGTTAATACTTTTGGGTGTCTGGAATGGATTAATTGGATTCACATCATTTCTTATGGGGAAAATGGTTTTTGCCATTCATAAATTTCGCCTTTCGTCAGACTCTCTGGAACAGATTAATTACAAAATTTGAGTCCACTGTAATTGTCTATTTCTGCTTTCATGTTTGAGGTTACACAAATACAGGCACATTTATTTTTGATTGCAGCTTATTGTGATTTGGAAAAGGATCCCAAGGAAGGTGTCTGATGTGCTGCTGTTAGGAATGCTGGCCACAGATTCATCGTAACGTTTATCTTCATCAAACCTGTCACATGCTTCAATCCCTGTTACATCATCATGATTTTCTTTACAAGACTCTCTGCTGCTCACAAACCAGCTACACTCTGAATTCTTGAGCTGCTGAATTCTCTCCTGAGTTTCTTTCAGTTCATTCACAACATTGTGAAAGTTTGTTTTACATAACTCATCCGTTGCACTGGCACTAAAGTTATTCTCATATCGAAGAACTAGAAGTGTACCATAGTGATGCCTTTAGAACACATAGAGGTACAATTTCATGCAATAAATGTTATTTTTGACACTGTAGCAAGTCAAAAAACAGCAGGGCAATCTTGCCTTAATTGCCCCCAAGAGATGTTCATAAAGTTTTTGATAGCTTATGGCAGGGAGGGCCCTTATATACAAACTCTTGACCTACCAGACCATACTGGATTTTCTCAGAGTAATTTATAATTTCTTAACTCAAGAAAATCATTCCCCCCCTTTTAAGGCAAGTCGACAGAACCTTTTAAAACCGACCGCTGGTGTCCCCAAGGTTCTTGTCTTAGTCCACTTCTGTTTAAAATTATGTGAATGACCTTCCTCAACCAGATTTTTAACCCTTTCGGGGTCCAAGGCCAAAACTGAAGTCACGCACCAGTGGTCCAAGAAATTTTGAAAAAAAAAAAAAAAATTTTTTTTTTCTTACAGAATTAAAGAGCATATTTTTGTGAAGGTAATAAAAAAAAAAAAAATTAGAATCTGATCAGTACTTACCGAGATACAGTGCCAAGAAGTTTGTAGAAAATGATGTGGTTGGCGGCAACATCGACGAATTCCCACATAGGTATTTTTTATTTTTGTTGTTTTAGTTGTTTTTCTTTTCTTTTCCAATTTTTTTCTATTCCTACAAAACATTTGGGGCCTGAGAGACCATACTGTATATAATGTATATATATAAACTCACTGTATTGAACACAATAACCGCACTAAAGTTATTATCATATTATTGTTTACCCCTGTTGTTTATTAAAATTTAAACATGCACAAATATTGTATAACTAATGTTCTATATATATTACATATTTACAATCACTGGACATGGTTTTAGAACGCTGGGGGCTTGTGGAACCCCTTGAAACAAGGCACCATACACAGAGGCACCTTACTTTCCTCACACATAAACCGAGTGTCTTTGCGTCTTTTTTGCCGTCGTTTGTTTGTGCACAGAAAATGCATCTCTTCTGAGCAAATTTTTTTTGAGTTGAAGGAAGCGTATTATGAAATGATCACCTTCTCTTCTCAAACGCTTGGGTATATTGTGATGAATTCGAGGACCATGTTGTATTGCAGGTGTTGTTACCTGGTACTTCATTATGAGTTGTCTGACAACAGACAAACAAATTCACCTTTACGGTGGTCTGTTACCCAGTCTTTTTTGGTACATATTATATGCATTCAGCATTGAATTGTCCCTGAGATGGAAGAAAAGTTTCATGTACCACTTGTAACTCTTACGAACACAGTCAACAAAACCAATCTGCATGCACACTTGTCAACCAAGCGCATGTTTTTTGTATAATCAATCACTGTCACTGGTTTTCGAATACGTTCATTAGTCACTCGATCAACTTTGCCCTGTCTTGCATTTCATTTTCGGGGAAAAGGTTGTCAACAATGTGACATCTCTTTTTTCATTTCCAAACCTAATGCCTGATGTCATTGGCAGTAAACACCTGCACGTCATCACCACGAACACCTGCGTTGAGCCTGGGCATATGTTTACGATTAGAACCACTGTGCCACACACATCTGCCTTGTTTTACTCGATGAAATCACTGAGTAATGGGCTTGGTACCATTATCGGTATATAATGTATGGCCCTTACAAGATAAGGTGCCATCATGTTTCTCACTACGTCACCTGATATACCCCAATAACATCTTGGTATCTTTCAATGTTTTACTACCCGTGTATACAACAATATCCAACACCAGGCCACTGTCACAATCACAGAGTACAAACAATTTTATACCAAAGCGGTTCCTCTTGCTCGGTAATATACTGCTTGAATGACAGTCTACCTTTTAACAAAATCAAAGACTCGTCAATTACAAGATTCTTGAATGGATAAAAGTATATCCTGAACTTTGTTTGAGATACATGAAAACATTTCTAATCTTGTATAACCTGTCACTTCTGTCAGGGCCCGGTTTTGTCAGAGAAGTGCAACATACGTAACAGTAAGAAAACCCGTTCACTGGTATTATTTTCACTGAAGGATGGGGTAAAATTAGCCGATCTGTGGACCAGTATGCTTTTTATATTATGCTTATAGACATGGGCATAAGCATTATTGTGCAAAAAGCAAATAAATTTTTGCAACAGTCGTCTCTTTCACCTGTGTAGTCTTGACTGTGGTGATAAGATCGTATTGCCATGGTGTACTGAAAATACTTATTACTTTCCCTGACAATAATTTCCACAATGGCTGGGCAAAGAATAATTCAAAGAATTCCAGTTCATTGGCCGTGGTTCCAAAGGGGGCAGGTAGTAGAATTCCACTTTGCGGGGCATCAAAGTGGTGAGGGCTGGGGGAAAAAAATTGGGATTTTGCTGCCAATCCCCGATACGGTTTGCTGGTGGATACTGGGCATCATAGGCTGGTTGTACGGGTGGTTGTGGCGGGCTGGTGGGTGACGCTCCGCTTTGTCCTTGAAAATGACTAGCAGCAGCGTGGGTTCCCGCGTGGCACAGCGAGTCACGCATGGCGGTGCCCCTACCACCACCAGCCCCACTAACACCATCCACTGATGTCTGTGGCCCATCCATGCCAAGTGTAGCCACATCATCCTCACTATCACTACCAAAAAAGGGTGTAGGGCCACGGGATGTACTCCGGGATGTACTCCGGATGTACTCCGTCCCCCGGGCACAGCATGGGTACACTACCCGAGCGCATGCGGGGGCGAACATACCGACGCTTCACTGGTGAATATGTTTCCTCACTATCACTACTTGAATGATCGTCGAGCGCAATAAAATCACAATCCACGTCAGAATCATCGTCATTACTGAAGTCAGAGGCCAGGCCCACGGAAAATATTAGTTTTCTCTTCGTTTAGAAAACCCGACCGTGAGTCACGAGTGCCCACACCAAGGTAAAGGTTGAGGATCGTCGGGGTTTTCTGCACTATTATCGATATCCTGGTCATTATTTTCGTCACTAACTTAAAAAAAGCCGTAGAATTCGTCTTCATTTCCACTCCCTCATGTCAAACATCAGACAGAGAGGAGAGTCCCAATTTTCGGGAGTGAGAGCGACTTGCGACGAGACATGTGAACAAGGTGACTGGCCGCTTCCCACAATGCTATGCAGCGCCTGATTTTTTTTTATGGCGCACACCCACGCGCCCGACCCATTCTCTCATAGTGGCCTAGGCGCTTTCCGCCTAAATTGACGGCGCTAGAATTTGGCATAGATCTACGGTTTGGACACTCACCGACCACCGTAATCACGGGACGGACCCAAGGTTTAAAGACACAATTGTGACACAGTTTGCAGATGATGTTATTCATGTCGTCTCATCAACTCCTAACAGAAAATACAAGTATAAAGAGTCATAGAAAAAATGAATATTAACTCCGTCGAACATCTAATTGGGAAAGAAATGGAGAATTCACTAACCTGACAGGTCCTGTTACACATAGAGTTTGCTCAACCATCGAAGATAAAGGGGTATCTCCCTCAGAGGTACACCGTAAACCTTAGAACCCTACAAGATCTTGGATATGAAAAGTAGGGTGCTCCACTCACATCTTTATGTAACTAAAAGATCACCGCCAAAGTCGGTCTTAGCAGACTCTTTCGATTCAACAAGCCCCCCAACATGTCAAAAAACATCTGATAAATGATAATAAGTTCTATATCGAATACCTTGTGTCCCAAGTCATTAACAACAAAGACCAACATGCTACGGTTACAAAGGTCCGAATAGAGCCTTCGCTTATTACCGATACCAGGAGAGAGACAGAGTTAAAATGGCAGATTTACAAAACACAACAAGTTATTACTGCCATAAATGTACGCCTTGACACCCTAAAAAGAAAAATTTATACAAAGCAAGATATACATGCCAATAGAGAACATCCTATACAAGTGATAAATACCCGATTTCACCATCAATACTCCCCTCACAGGACTCAAAGAATGACTCCCCACAGAGGGTTTCGTCTTTTATTCATAAAGATGATTACCCTCGACCCATGATTTTGAGCAACTTACCTGATAAAAGATTGGATACCAACCAGAAACCCTTCTATGTATATGAGAAAATCAACGCCCCCAATTAGGGAGACATCTAATAACTTTCTAATGTAAATTATGCTATTAACTATTGTTGGACACCACCATAAGAAGCTAATTGTCAAGAAATTCATAAAACGCCAGAAAATATTGCTTTCCTGTCGTATAAATATCGTTGTCAATCGGAAAAAAAAAAAAAAAAAAAAAAAAAAAAAAAAGCAATTGCAACTGTATAATAAGACTCCAATGCAGAGTCATAAAATTTATTACCATTATATTATGTGACTCTGATGGGTTAGTATTATACCTCTTAAAGAATTCTTATTAATTCACATACCATTTTTTAATTGCAACCAAAGTGTTGGCACTTACCTTTTTAAAACCATCCTCTCTCCCCCTCCACCCTTTCAATATTTCCATCCTTACCCATCCTTCTTCCTTACCCATCTTACCAAAGCTCTGGTCATCAGAAGCGAAGCGATGCCTCTCATTAATGGACTAATAAGAGTAAGGGGTGTACAATAATGCTGATTGTCCACAACTCCCAAATTATGAAATTAATAATTCATAATCGCCTGGTTGTCTTCTGAAGTACTGGACTTGGTCTGATGATGCAGACGACAACCAAGAATACAGGTGTTGTAACCTGTAGTACTATGATGCAGTACTGTACTGTATAGCAATTTTATGGTACTCTATGTAATTTACAGTAATTTTATTTACCTATTTGTGGTGGCCAGATGAGGTGTAAACTGCTGTGATTGAAGTGATAACTTTCATTCTTTTATTCAGAGTCAGATGAGCTGTAAAGTTCTACTAGTGAAAATAAAATAGATGACTGAGAATTATTATTATAATCAAGGGGGAAGCGCTAAACCCGGAGGATTATACAGCACCTGGGGGGGGGGGATGTGGAAGGCATTCAGGCTTAATTCCCGGGAACTGGAGCCAAAATCCAATTCCTAAATCAAGACCCCTCCCAACATCAAGGAACCTTCCTTGAGGGGAGATGACTGAGAAGACGTAGATGGCTGAGAAGATGCACAGGGCTGAGAAGACATGGATGGCTTAGAAGATAATAATAATAAAAACAGTGATTACGTGTGAGTGAGGTGAAAGTGTTGAATGATGATGAAAGTATTTCCTTTTCGGGGATTTTCTTTCTTTTTTGGGTCACCCTGCCTCGGTGGGAGACGGCCAACTTGTTAAAAAAAAAAAAAAAAAAAAATAATAACAATCCTAGGTAGTAGGTTGGTAGCCAGCAACCGCCCAGGGAGGTACTACCGCCCTGCCAAGTGAGTGTAAAACTGAAGGCTGTAATTGTTCTACATGATGATAGGATTGCTGGTGTCTTTTTTTTTTTGTATCGTACACATTCAAGATTTCAGGTATGTCTTGCTGCTTCTACTTACACTTAGGTCACACTACACATGCATGTACAAGCATATATATACACACCCCTTTGGGTTTTCTTCTATTTTCTTTCTAGTTCTTGTTCTTGTTTATTTCCTCTTACCTTCATGGGGAAGTGGAACAGAATTCTTCCTCCGTAAGCCATGTGTGTTGTAAGAGGCGACTAAAATGCCGGGAGCAAGGGGCTAGTAACCCCTTCTCCTGTATATACAGTGGACCCCCGCATAACGATCACCTCCGAATGCGACCAATTATGTAAGTGTATTTATGTAAGTGCGTTTGTACGTGTATGTTTGGGGGTCTGAAATGGACTAATCTACTTCACAATATTCCTTATGGGAACAAATTCGGTCAGTACTGGCACCTGAACATACTTCTGGAGTGAAAAAATATCGTTAACCGGGGGTCCACTGTATTACTAAATGTAAAAGGAAAAACTTTTGTTTTTCCTTTTGGTCCACCCCGCCTCGGTGGGATACGGCCGGTGTGTTGAAATAATAATAATAATAATAATAATAATAATATTAATAATAATAATAATAATAATAATAATAACAATAAAAACAGTGATTATGTGTGAGTGAGGTGAAAGTGTTGAATGATGATGAAAGTATTTTCTATGTGTGAGTGAGGTGAAAGTGTTGAATGATGATGAAAGTATTTTCTTTTTGGGGATTTTCTTTATTTTTTGGGTCACCCTGCCTCGGTGGGAGACGGCCGACTTGTTAAAAAAAAAAAAAAATTACATGTATAGGTATTAGGTTGGTAGACAGCAACCACCCAGGGAGGTACTACCGTCCTGCCAAGTGAGTGTAAAACGAAAGCCTGTAATTGTTTTACATGATGGTAGGATTGCTGGTGTCCTTTTTTCTGTCTCATAAACATGCAAGGTTTCAGGTACGTCTTGCTACTTCTACTTACACTTAGGTCACACTACACATACATGTACAAGCATATACATATATACACACCCCTCTGGGTTTTCTTCTATTTTCTTTCTAGCTCTTGTTTTTGTTTATTTCCTCTTATCTCCATGGGGAAGTGGAACAGAATTCTTCCTCTGTAAGCCATGCGTGTTGTAAGAGGCGACTAAAATGCCGGGAGCAAGGGGCTAGTAACCCCTTCTCCCGTATAAATTGCTAAATTTAAAAAGAGAAACTTTTGTTTTTCTTTTTGGGCCACCCCGCCTTGGTGAGATACAGTCAGTTTGCTAAAAAAAAAAAAAAATAATAATAATAATATCTTTATTTCTACAAGTACAGTGGACCCCCGCATAACGATTACCTCCGAATGTGACCAACTATGTAAGTGTATTTATGTAAGTGCGTTTGTATGTGTATGTTTGGGGGTCTGAAATGGACTAATCTACTTCACAATATTTCTTATGGGTACAAATTCGGTCAGTACTGGCACCTGAACATACTTCTGGAGTGAAAAAATATCGTTAACCGGGGGTCCACTGTACATGTACAAGGTTATAGGTAGTAGGTTGGTAGACAGCAACTACCCAGGGAGGTACTACCATCCTGCCAAGCGAGTGTAAAACGAAAGCCTGTAATTGGTGGGAATGCTGGTGTCCTTTTTTCTCTCATAAACATGCAAGATTTCAGGTACGTCTTGCTACTTCTACTTACACTTAGGTCACACTACACATACATGCACAAGCATATACTATATATGCACATCTCTGGCCTTTCTGCTATTTTCTTTCTAGTTCTTGTTCTTGCTTATTTCCTCTTATCTCCATGGGTAAGTGGAACAGAATTCTTCCTCCGTAAGCTATGCGTTTTGTAAGAGGCGACTAAAATGACGGGGGCAAGAGGCTAGTAACCCCTTCTCTTGTATAAATTACTAAATTTAAAAAAAGAAACTTTAGTTTTTCTTTTTGGGCCACCCTGCCTTGGTGGGATACGGCCGGTTTGTTGAAAGGAAAAAAAAAAAAAACATGTACAAGGTATACAGGCCTTGCTGACATCAATGACAAACAGTGGACCCCCACATAACGATATTAATCCTTTCCTGAGAGCTCATTGTTATGCGAAATGAATTTTCCCCATAAGAAATAATGGAAATCAAATTAATCCGTGCAAGACACCCAAAAGTATGAAAAAAAAAATTTTTACCGCATGAAATATACATTTTCCTACACACAAAGAGAAGGATACATGCACAATAGTAGAGTAGTACATGCACAATATATATTGTGCATGTACTACTCTACTAAATGAAGAATAAATGACACTTACCTTTATTGAAGATGCAGCAATGACTGATGAGACACTGTGTCCTGGGAGTGCCTTTTCCTCCTGAGTACTGTAGGTCCTGTTTCACATTTTCTTCCAGAACAGGCCTTATCACACTGTGTATGCCACTACGATTCTTAAATCTCTCAAACCAACCTTTGCTGGCTTTAAATTCACCAATATAAGCACTAGTTCCAGGCATTTTTCCTGTTCACCTGGGTGTTAGTCGACTGGTGTGGGTTTTTCATCCTGGGAGACAAGATTAAGGACCCCAAGGGAAAAAAGTTTGACAGTCTTCGTGACACTGACTTTTTTGGGGTTTTCCCGGGGGTAACCCCCGGGGTTAATTTTTTCTTGGGATTCTCAATAAGCCCACCCAAAAACGGTGCTACAGCCCGCAGCAGCA
>NC_069416.1:0-40000 GCF_026875155.1 Cherax quadricarinatus
ACGGCGATTAACGAGGAGAACAAAGAGGATTCGTAGTAATCCTCCTGTTTGGTCCCCGGGTTTAAGAGGGGAGCTTGGTCAGTGGCCGGGCAACATGGAACCAAGCTGAAGATCAAGAAAACGGTTTGAGAGGCAGAAACAACGAGAAACCAAAAGACTACCGTGAAACTTCCAACTCATTATCGGTGCTACCTGACGAATGTAAGTGTTCTACTGGGAAATGCCACAACGAGCACCAAGGAAGCATTGACAGACGTTGAGTGAGACACCCCAAAGAAACCCCAACGAAGACCATCGAGAACACTTGACGAATTCTGCAAGTGGTGTAATGCTACCTGGCGAATGTGAGTCGACTTCTCGGAGCATCACGACGGACGACGCCAAGGAAGGTAAAAACATTGTTGTTGTTGGGGATAGCCAGATTAAGGTACATGGATAGGGCATTCTGCTTGAAGGATAGGAGAAACGAGGCAGAGAGTGTGTTTTCCCGGGGGCTGGGATGAAGGATATTGTTAGCCGTCTGGATGATATCAGGGAGAGGTAAGGGGAGCAATCCCATTATCTGTCCAGTGCTGGAGGCAACGATGTTGGCAGACGTAGGAGGAGGACCTGATTAGCGGTATAGGTCAGCAATAGAGATAATTAGGGGGAAAGGGGTGGGAAACCTGTCATATGTGGCATTTTGCCAAGGAGAGGAGTTGGAAATGAATGGTTGTCCGAGCAATTGGTGTCAATTGCTGCCTGGACAAATACTGTAAAGAAAAGCGGGTAACATTCATTGACAACTGGGCCCCTCTTCAAATGGCAGAAATGACAGTATGCCAGGGACGGGGTTCACTTATCTAGTGTGGGGGGGGGAACTGGCCAACGCAGTGGGGGGAGCTGTTAGGTCTTTAAACTAGGAATGTTAGTGTATGGGTTTTTGGGGGAAAACTGTGAAGTCGCAGGTATATATGAGTACTAGGAGAACTATAATAGGCAAAATGAGGTGATATTGGAAAGCCAGTGGGACTAATTGACAAGGACAGTAATAGGTTTAGTGGAATAACAGAAAGGAGCAGGAAGGGTAAAGAGAGAGGAGGGGCTTTAAATAATTATTACACAAATAGTCCCCAGTGCTAGGAATAAAACGACGAGTTGAGACTAGTTGCTATGCAGGTAACATAGATTATTTTGCCATTACTGAGACCCTGGTTTAATTCAAAAAGTCGGGGCATGCCTGCAGAATGTCACATCCAGGTTTTAAATTGTTCCAAGTAGAAAAGAAGTGTCGGAAAGGGGGTGGGGTGGCATTGTAATGTCAGAGATAGCTTGAACTGTTGCATAAAAACGGGTATTAAGTCTGAAGTAACACATACCAAATCTTTTGGATAGAATTTTCAGAGGGCATGAAAAATTAATTTAAGGTGTGATATACCGTCCCCCAAATTTTGATAGGACCAGGGAACTACTATGGGAGGAAATTGTTAGGGGCCCCAAGGCACGATAAAAGTAGTAATTCTAGGAGATTTTAACTTAGTCATATTGATTGGAATTTCTGACTGGGAATTTTGAACATACGACTTCTTAGAAGTAGTTCAGGATTGTGTTTTGCAGCAGTTGTGACAGAACCTACAAGGGTAATAACCGCTTGACTTAGTTCTGGCAAACAACGAATCTCTTGTTAATAATTTAGAAGATTCAGAGGAGCTGGGTGCTAGCGACCACAAATCAATTACATTAGCATTGAATGGAAGTATGATAGTAAGGGGTAACTCAGTAACAGTCCCAGATTTTTCGCTTAGCAGATTACGATGGGCTTAGAGAACACTTATCATCTGTTGACTGGGGTAACGAAGAGAGCTATCAATATGAATTTTTTCTAAAAACAAATACATGCTGCTAAAAGAACGTTCATCCCTTTATAAAAAAATTAGATCAAATAGAAATGCCCCAAAAGGGATGAATAATAGGCTGAAATATCTACAGGCTAAGAAAGGAATTTATAGGCGTATCAAAAGAGGCGGGGGTCATTTTTATGAATCATATATTGACATTAAAGGACAAAAAAGGGGAAAAAAAAACAAAAAGGGACTATAAAATTTAAAGTTGCGGGGTTCTAAAACTAACCCCAAAAAATTTTTTTTTCCAGGTAATAAAAAAAAGTAGAATAAATAGTCCCTTAAAAATAACTATGGCACCACTGCAAAGAGATGAAATGTCTCGATTTAAATAATTATTTCTCTGGGTTTTTTACACGGGAAACACTAAAAATTTTCCGAAATTTAATTTTTATAGTTGGGGCCCGAAAAGAAAATTAGTAACATCACAGCCTAGTGAAATGGGTTTTAAGCAGATAGACCCACTGAACAAATAAGTCACCGGGTTGAGAGGTTTTTTTTTTTAAGGGGCTTAAGGGGAAAGAAAAAAGGGAAATTGTGAACCTTTAACTAATATTTTTATTTATCTCTTAAACAGGTGGGGGGCCCCGAATGTGAAGATGGGGTAAAGAATTCCTATTTTTTTAAAACAGGGACAATCGTTACCCTCAAATTAAACCGCCCAATAACCTGACCTCAATTGTAGGGAAATTTACACAATTATAGCTGAGATTTTTAAGAACCCTCTCGATAAAACTAGCTTGATTAAGATACTCACATGGGATTCCAAGAGGGCCGGGGCTTGTCTAACTAATTTTTAACTTTCTTTAGTAAAAAATTTTGAGGGTGTTGACCACGATAAAGAATTTGATATTATTTACTTAGATTTAGTAAGGCATTTGATAGAGTTCCGCACCAAAGACTGTTGAAGAAAGTAGCAGCTCATGGCATTGGGGGAAGGGTGCTCTCGTGGATCAAATCATGGCTCACAGACAGGAAGCAGAGAGTGTCCATAAATGGGGTTAAATCCGAGTGGGATCAGTAACAAGTGGCGTTCCACAGGGATCAGTCTTGGCCCGTTGTTGTTTATAATATAATCAATGATCTTGATGAAGGAATTACTAGTGATATGAGCAAATTCGCCGATGACACGAAGATAGGTAGGAAAATTGATTCAAACGTAGATGTTAGGGAACTTCAGGAGGATTTAGACAAACTCTACTCTTGGTCAGAAAAGTGGCAGATGCAGTTCAATGTAGATAAATGCAAGGTTCTGAAGCTCGGGAGTGTCCCATAACCCTAGCACTTATAAGTTAAATAATGTAGAACTTAGCCATACAGATTGCAAAAAGGACTTGGGGGTTATGGTAAGCAGCAACCTTAAACCAAGACAGCAATGCCTAAGCGTACTTAATAAGGCAAATAGATTACTGGGATTTATATCAAGAAGTGTAAGCAACAGAAGTGCAGAGATCATACTGCAGCTTTATACATCATTAGTAAGGCCTCACCTAGATTATGCAGCTCAATTCTGGTCTCCATATTACAGAATGGACATAAATTCGTTAGAAAACATTCAGCGTAGGATGACTAAATTAATACATAGCATTAGAAATCTCCTTATGAAGAAAGATTGAAGACTCTTAAGTTACATTCACTTGTTAGACGAAGAATGAGGGGAGACCTGATCGAAGTGTATAAGTGGAAGATAGGTATTAATAAAGGGGATATTAACAAGGTCTTGAGGATATCTCTCCAAGAGAGAACCCGCAGTACTGGATTTAAATTAGATAAGTTTAGATTGAAAGGACATAGGAAAGTATTGGTTTGGAAATAGGGTAGTTGATGAGTGAACAGTCTACCTAGTTGGGTTATTGAGGCTAGGACTTTGGGTAGTTTTCAAATTTAGGTTTGGATAAGTACATGAGTGGGAGGGTTGGAATTTGAGTGGGATTGCACATCAAGCTTATTTCATGGGTAGCATTGAAAATGGGTTGGTCAAATGTTTGTTAGTGGGATGAATTGTAAAGGACCTGCCTAGTATGGGCCAACAGGCCTGCTGCAGTGTTTCCTCCTTTCTTATGTTCTTATGTTCTTAGAATACTGTGTATGGTGAAATACAGTGAAGAAGAAATAGAAAAGGAACCAAAACATGAAGCATCGTACAGCGCATGAGCGAATTGGTGTGGCCTGCCAGACTTAACGTACGTAGCTTTTTTGTGGTTGCAATGAGAGAACTGGCCTTGGATTACTGATAGCTAGGGTCATTTAACCCTGCTCTGGAGAGCTGAATATCATATTTAGAGCACTAAACAATTAACAGGGGACTAGAATTGGGAGGGGATTATGTGTGGGGACCACAGGCACTGTAGTGCGCACACAGGTAAGTAAGCTCAGACAACAACACTAATATTGTTATAATCAGCAAGTAAAGAAAGCTTCCACATAGTACACGAAGTAGGTGCAGATGCCATCAACGCATGCGGTGTGGAGAACCTATGATAGCCCCCAAAAGCCTGACAGGGAGAACCTATCACCGCCGTCTCCCACTCCCCCTCGCCTCGGCTCGGTTTATACCAGGACAATAATGCCACACTCCACACGTACATGCATACATGCGCGCACGCCACACATGTACATAAAAAGGGCCATAAATTCTTACACAACAAACACTTGATAGTCCCTACCCAACAATACAACATCACATACCCTCCCTCCAACCACCCTCTTACCCACAGTCACCCACACTCTTCACACTACACCCACACACACTCCTCACATTAATTCTCTACCTCTTTCTCCTTTTATCTCTCTTAATCATGTGGGGGTTCGAACACGTGGAAGGGTAAAGTACTACTCACTAGCTGGAAGTTATGTATAATAATGGATCATGTTGAAAGCCGTCCCTAACATCCCCCCCGGAACCTGCCTCAATGCTCACTCCTCGATAACTGACCGCCCACAGAACCCATATTTTGAGGGGTCCTTGAAATACTGGAGCTGTGGTCAGCACAATATGAATACAGACAGTGGAACTCAGGCAGAGACGGTTTGTAGTGAAGTCAATCTACTGGTACACTGCTTACTGGTAACTGGGTTTTACTACTACTGAGACAGGCAGAGACCGGTTTTGGTAGTGAGTCATCTACTGGTACACTGGTTTTACTTGTGTAACGGTTACTACTACTGGATGCTCGGCCGACGCTAACGTATGTCGTCCCGACATACAACAATAACAAACTAGAGATGCAGGCAACTGCATGGGCTGATTCTATACAATGTCAAAGTACACACAAATTTGAACATAATAACATACATAAGTAGAAACATTGGCAATGGAAGCTTACGTAACAAACTGTAATGCAATACAAAGTTAATAATATAACACAACTCATCGAATGAAACTCATCAAATGAAACATCGAATAAACTCATCGAATGAAACTTCAACGGTTAGATTTACACATAGAAGTGATAAAAAAAAATTTTGATCGATCGATCTGAATTCATGTGATTCAACGGATCTGAGGAAGGAATTATACAAAGAAGAAGTGTTTAACAGAAATGCAAGATTCCGGTGGCACACAAATCTAGACAGGTTAACTCTCATAATTTGGAGATAACATGAACACAAAAAAAAAATTCTTGAATACTGATAATTGATACAGTGATAAATTCATCTATACAGAGCCTATTTTACATTTTAAACCCCAACTCTGCATAGGTAAGATTGACATATGCAGAATGGGGTTGTCCATCACTGGATTTAACAAACTCTGTAGCATTGGTAAACCTCATGCGTAATTATGAGGCAAATCTGAATTGGGAAATTACAATGATACTTGAGGAATTTCTCAATACCTGTCGTGTACGTAGGGAGAACGACATTCAGTTTGATCCGTCTGACTGAGTAACAGAGGAAAGCGTACAGGATCAGGGAAGATTGTCAAGAAGTCCCTGTCAACATAGTCCTGGGTTTGGACACATATCATCACATACTAACTCATATGATCTAAATGCGATTCTTTATACTGGACCATACTAAATCTCTTAACCTTATCCTTATTACCAGTGATATGTTCAACTACACGATAGTACCCAACAAACCATTTGGATCAAGCTTTGGCATTGCAGACGTTTTGTTAAAGTTTAATCAGCAATAACACTCTAACCCTACTTTGATTTGAATGGCTTTTTGCTCGAGTGTTTTAGCGACTCTGTAAATTCCTGCCTGTTGATTATGAAGTTGTATTCACGGATTCTCTAAAACACCTTTTGAGCTAAGCCTGTACAGTAGCCTATGAAATCATCAGGGTTGTTAATTTGGATTTCGGATTAGAATATAAACCAACTCATAAGGCAAACGTATAATCTACACCGTACAATGCATAATGTGGGGTGTCACCCTATAGAAACAGTGTTAAGCGGAATTATAGCACACTGCAACCATGTATAAACATTTCATCCCAAGTTTCCCACGTTGTGGGATTGAATATGCTCTCAATCATCAGTAACTTTCTTATTGGTTTCGTAATCTGCTAAACCCATTTTCCTGGCAATGATGATGAGGAACAATGTGGATTTTTTAGAGATCTTGTACAAGGTACACAAATTTTCAAGAATCACAATTCAGAAATTCACCTCCATTATCTGTTTACTAGGGGGAAAATAAACCACCCCTTAGGGTGGTATGCCTGCAGGTAATGCGTGTTTCTTTAAAAACGCTTAGCTACTGACCTCGGCAGTCTTAACTGCAATTAGGACACTAACTCACAAAATCTGGGTTGAAATGGTCTAACCATAACACACCGATGGATTGTTTGCCTTGGTAGGGAACATTGAAATTAGTAACAAATCTAGCGCAACTCTTTCCCCCACGGTTCGCTATTAGTTTAGGATACACCTTGAATTGGATTAGGGCCATGTTGCAATGCAGACACTACATTCTCAACATCCTCAAAAATACAGTAGCCATACGAGGCCAAAAGTAAATTTCAATCTGGCATGTTTTTACTGAACGAACCATCCATGGTGTGCAAAACACTTGGTTCCACACGTGAAGCAGCTGTAAGGCTACATTCACTATGACTGGTGGAATTACTAACTGTAATCCTCTTCCTGCTAGAGTACCCAACTCGCTCTTCGATACAGTAACTTCTTGGGGTTCATGACAAAGTCCCACAGATGGGTGCCTGTGCTTCACCGTCAGAATAAGAATCTTTCCTGGATCAAGGCAGAATCGAATCCACACCAGACCACATGGAAATCTGTTCGTTGGGCCATTCCTTTACAATCTTCAGCACTAAAGGAGGGTCCCCCTGCATTAACTAAACTAACATGTCACGAAAAGGCTCATCCTGCGACACATTTCGACTTTGCCAGTTAAAATGCTCAGGTGGGATTTGAAACTCTGGATAGTCAAGGTCCATCTGGCAACCTTCGAGTAGGTGATTGTTCTGGCATAAAAGGTATCAGTGGAGCATGGTCCCCCATGTCAAGCCATGAACAGAGGAACTGATTAAATAAAGTCACGGATGTGCATTAAAGACCATACTATTGCAAAAGCTTCCCTTGCTATTACTGTTGATCATTAACGATTCAGCCTTTTGTAAGGGCTCGGCTAGCAAAATGCAACTGCTTGTACTTGCCATCGGTCTTCTGAGCAAGTACGGCACCATGCCAATAGAACTAGCTTCAGTTGTCAGATAGTAGGCATAGAAAAGTCTGGAAATTCAAATGTGAGCAATGTTACTTTTTCTGTTTAGAGTTTGGACTGCTCCTTTCCTTGACGGAAGGTCCAACAAAAGGAGCATCTTTCATAAGCAACACAGTTAGAGGAGCAGCTATGGAAGAAAATAAGGCATGACAGATCTATAAAACCAGCTAAGCCCACAAAGGATCTTACTGCATCAAGCAGTTTTGGTGTGTGAAAATTTAGTACTGCAGTTACTTTACTTTTTGTCAGTTTGTAACCCCTCTAGGAGTGACTACGTGACCAAGAAACTTAATTTCTGATCTGAAAAAATTGACATTTAGAACAGTTTTTGACTTTTAAAATGGTTCTTTCAGCTACCACCAAGTACAACAACAAGTCTTTTTCAAGTGTGTAAACCAACGTCTTTAAGGACATGATGATTACTCATCCTAAGTACACCAAAAAGTGCATTAACCTAAGAGACTTCTTAAAGAAATATTAGTCATGAGCTTTGAAGAACATAATGGAGGATCGAGTCAAAACGCCATAACCTAAGGAAGTGATAATGACCCTGAGGAGTAGAAGAATGCAGTTAGCTCTTGGCCTGTCCCCTCGTGAAGAGGGACCTGTGAAAAATCCCATTGTAACAAAATCCAGGGTTGTAAAAGGACTTGGTTTATCTCACCGATGGTATTACTAAAAGATCAACCCAGTACAGTAAAGTGGAAGCGATCTGGAATAGTGTTTCGCATTTAGCTTCCTAATAGTCAATTCACTGGACGCCAAAGTACCAATCCTCTAAGGTACTAGGATTAAGGGTGCAGATGGTCCAGGTGAATTGCCTAGGTGCAATAACACACATCATCAAGCAATTGATTTGGATCAATTATCTGCGACAGCAACTTGTGAATGAGCATTCTGTACGCAGGTTATGTAGATAGGTCCCTAAGTACCAGGTTCAAGTGAATACGATGGACAATAAGATCTTATACCCATCTTCTCACCTGGTAAGGCAATGGCTTTTACGACGATTTTGTTTCAACAGAGTTCAACTAACGCATTTGACTTCACCTGGGAAGTCAAGGGGAGCTAAGTCCCCCTTTCTCCTCAACTGGTTGGAACAGATTGATCAGTGAAAGTGGCTGAGTTTTCCTCCCCGGTAGAAATAGCACCGACCCCCCTGGTCCAGGTGACAACACATCCTCTCCTGGACGGGTAAGGATAGTGAAACTAGGTCCCAACGAGGTTGGTTAATTGGCTCTGAGACCGAACACTGTGACCAGAAAGTGTTGGCCAGGAAGAAATGGATCTTGCTATCTCTTACAACATTTTAAGATGTTCAACAAATAGACCTTTTACTTTCAAGAATCCCTGTCAACCCTAGGACGTTTTTATCACCCATCGGCACGACTAAGGAACAATAAAAAACACCAGAACACTCTAGAGAGAGACACAAGCCGCACAGAACGTCCTTCTGGCATGACGGGCATGTGACATCAACAAAGATGGCAATTACTATTTTTCAAATAAATCGTTTTTCTGACACAGGCCTCCCCTGTGAGAAAACTACTACTCGAACTCGCAGCCATTTGCAGGATTAGGATTTGCACTCCAATGCCATCCGAGTGGTCCCTCGGACACTTGATGCAACACACTATTCCTGCAAGTCTGAAGTATAGGTGGAACACAGACGGGAGTGACAGAAAATTAATCAGTGCCCCTGAACCGGCTTGGGTACGCTACTGAGGAATGCATTTTGCTTGTACGGACTTAAATCCTACATGCATACTCTGCAACAGTATGCAGATTTCATGATCCACTCCGGTAACCCCCGAATGGAACGATCAAGTCGTCAATTTGGGCCATGCCATGTACGGGTCGAGCACATGCCGTAAGTCTCGCATGGAATCCAATCCCAGTAGAAGGACACCAGAAAGTAATCCTGGTCGACAACAAGAAGGAAGCAGTGAAAGTCTCCTACCTTGATATAGAAAAAGTAGGGAAGTCCGACCTCGGACACGCAGGTTGAAGAAACACTTACTCCACAAGGGAGGACACAATGAGGTCGGTTCTACGAGAAGGACATGTCTTAACAGCTTATCCTTAAACCAACTAACCTAAATAATATTGGACTTGCGCACCAGAGTCCCATGAACAAATGAACGGCGCATTATAAACCAGATGCTTGCCACTATAGGGCCTATTGGTAGCATTTGGAAGTTATGTGCAAACAAAAAGGTGGATTGTTCATCAGAAAAGAACTGTATCCACTTCATCCCAAAATCCATCTTTAGTCAGAGACATTGTAAGCAAACATCCATCAATGCCCCCAAAAAAGGATTATTTCATTCTCGAGAACTGCTTGTAAGGCTTCAAGGGAATGTGAACGGGAAATGGTGTACTCATTATCACCTACAGTCACCATGGACAGTTTGCCCTGGGGCGCTCGAATTCCCCCGACTTGGAAGAATAAGCCCTGGTACTGGTTTATTTTTGAGAACCACGATAATCTGTTTTCCTCTACGGGTTTTTCTGCGGTTGGAAACGGCCCCACGGAAAGACTCGAGTTACAGAAGGTTTATGGGAGAGCCATTGCCACTCCGATGTGACCATGTATTCCTAAGATAAACGTTACAGTAGGGAAAAGAAATCTGATACTCTCATCAGTAACGACTCCCGCCCTCCTTAGGGTAACCTATCAGGACAAATTAATTGCAAAATGGCCACGGAGACCACAGTTATAACAATTCCGCCGACTATGTTTACTGAATTGTACTATGAATACAACGAGGTAAATAACTAACTCGTACACTGGTTCTTGGTGATCCTGAGATTTTGACGACCACGATTTTGTCCTCTGTGCGCAAACAAGAGGGTTGCAGACTGAGCATATGTGTGAAATTACTTTTTGATACATGGGAAAAGTACCCTGGGGCACAAGGAACGTACATGAAATTTTCAGGCTGTAATGGTTCCGATCGTCCACGTATGGAGATGAGCATCATAAGCACCACACGGAAGCAGGCGGCTCTAGTCTTTGATTGCTCCCCAAAGCTGCTATTTTTAGCAAGCCGATTTCTTGTAATATGGCTTTAGTCCTCTTCAGGGAGAAAAGCTGATGACTGGACAGCTATTGATAAAATGATGATAAAATGTTTGTCTAATCTACCAGCAATGCACTCGAACGATTGATTACTCATGGTTTGTAGCATTCACTAGTTATCCCTAAGAACGACATATTGAACAACAGATTGTTACTGGACAAGGAAAGAAACGAATCAGTTTTCCTCATATTGTTGAACCACTTAGTAAGAATTCCCTGAAAGTCCTCGCATATCAAGAAAGACAAGCAACGTGAACCGCGCAGGATACGATGAAGAGCTTTCTTTATCAAGTCTGATATGACTTTCCTCCTGAAGAGGACTATCAACTAGAGCATTAGTCAAGAGCACGAATGGCCGCAAACATGCTACAAGACTATGTACAGGCCATTGAATAAAGGTAACGCATCAGGGAAACACGTGAGTTATAACATAGTACTCGGTTGTAGCTGGGTTCGGTCTGTCAGTCGGTAAGAATTGGTGAGGCTGGATGGACAGCAAGCAGCAGTAAGCCTGAGAGGTCTTAGTTGTCGACATTCACTAAAGTATCACTTGCGGTATGTGAGACATAAATGGCAAAGAAGTTGCACGAGAAACAAATAAGGCAAACATAAAGACAATAAAAATGAAAAACAAAAGCTAAAATAGGAAGAATGAATTTCTCAGAAGTTAATGAAAAAAATGTCTAAGAATACACTGCAAGAAGGAAAGGACAACTCAATGTAAAGGACTATTGGCCAAGAATAAAAAAATTACATTGAAATATACAAGTAAAAAAAATTACAGGAGACTGAATAAATGCAAAATGAGCCTGTCTTTTACACTTCCAAATAAAGAAATTAATTAAGAAAATTTTTAAATCAATGTTAGAAAGTAGAAATAAAACACTAAATTGTATGCATACTATATTATAACTGGGAAATTTTATTAATTTCTAAAGAAATGCAATAAACAAAATTTTATAATATAATGCAAGACAACCCATCAGAAAATTAATAAAATGAAAAACAAGACACAACCATAATGAACTGAGAATAATAATGCATAAAAATATCAATAAAAGAAAAATAAATATCACTGACAGAACAAGTTCAACAAAATAAATCAACTGCAGAACAAGTTCAACAAAATAATTCCACTGCAGAACAAGTGCAACAAAATAAAGGTGTAGAAAAAATCACCGCAATAATAAAAAGTCCTCCACTGGGAAAACTAAGTTAAAAAAATAAAATAAAAATATGAAGAAAAAATTGATTGAACACTTAGCGCTTAATTGTAAATTAGACAAACAATTTCTCAAACAGAGTAAAGCAAACACTTTACGTTAAAAGTAATTAAATTAACATCAAGATGATTTGTTCAAAGAATATAAAAAATATGAACTAAAAATAAACAAAGGAACAAAACCAAAAGTTTTAACACTTACAAGGGGCAGGGCAACACAACACTTACAATGGCGGGCAACACAACACTTAACACGTTATCATTATTTTAGTACATTCCTTACAACAAAATCTTTGCTGTAACAGATACACAAAAAATTTGGCTGGCAAAAATAATGGTACACAATTCGCGAAAAAATTTAGAGGAAGAAAACCCTGCTGGGCATACGAAAAAAGAACACACATGAAATAAATGGATAAAATGGTATACTGGGGTGAATATCACGGCATGAATACAATGACAATTTAACTGGAGAATACAACGCCTGAAAGAATAACCAGATAAAAAATGAATCACTTCAACACAGAGTGACGGACTGGTTCACAACACAATAATACTTTTACTACAGACAAGAGAAGTAGCTAAAAAAAAAACACAGATAAAAAAATAAGAGATGAGCGAAAAACCACTGAAAAATAATGCCAAAAATAAAACGAGTCAAAGAAACACTGATCCCCCTACACTGAAACACAAGGTATTAGAGTACACAAGAAATTCACTATACATGTCTCACACCACGCAAATGTCCCCCTTTAAATCAAGAAAACGTCTCTAAAACAGAAAATAATCACTGGTAAGTCTGGAGAGTCGACGGATGACTGGTTAAATGAGGAAGGTAGATATGTGCGGTGATGACCGCCTGACACCACACTGTCCGTCGGAAGAAATGCGCTTTCTCCGGTGAACTCCACATAACTGGACTTTATCGGTGGCGCTCAGCTTACAATCTCTTGACCAATAACATGACCAACAACATCTAGGACCCGGTAACAAGGGGCAAACAACCACAGGTAAATGAGGTGGGGTGGCTGGTGAGGGTGTATGGTGTGGTGGGTGGAGGAGAGTGTATAGTGGTGGTAAAGGTGGTGACCTCATGCTGGCGCTCTGGCACGCAAACTCCACTCACTAACCCACGAAGGTTGGGGCTGTTGATAAGCCACTCTATACCACAGGAGGGTGAAAATTCACTCTTAGAGCATTCCAACAGGGAAGCACTAAAGCGATACATGAAAACCAAAAACTTCAGAGGAAACTTGCGGAGGCTTATTTCTCACTCTCAGCCTGGGTTAGAAGCTGGTTTGGGCTGACTTGGCCTTAACCCACGAGAAATGGCTGAACTGGAAGACGTGTTAACGATGCACACAGCACAGAGAGCAGGTGGATGACAAGAGACAAGGCTGGAAGATAGTGCTGACTTGCCGTCACTCCACAGTACCTGGCTTTACAGAAACTGGCTTAATTGGCAAAATCCGAGTCAACCCCTCGGAGATTGAAGCAATTAGCACACGAGAAAAAAGCCAGGAGCTTGAAAAAACGGCTGCAACAGGCTTGCAGGCTGGAGGTGGGAAGGTTGTGAGGAGAGCGGCTAGCTACGGTTTCACCTTTGACATTTCCGGCTACTCAACAAACAGACCTTCTAACTGTCTTTTGAAAAGTAAACCTTAAAAAGCTTAAATCCAATGTCATCCCACCCGGCTGCCACCATTTATCATGTGGGGGGTTCGAACACGTGGAGTAGGGTAAAGAGAATATCTCAACGTAAAGGCTGTGAAGATACGTATAATTTACGGATAATGTGTTGAAGCGCCCTAAACAGCCGTGAACCAGCCCTCCTTGCTCACTCTCGTATAACTGTGACCGCCCACAGTAACCCATATGTGAGGGGGTCTTTTGAAATATGGCAGTGGTCAGCAATAATAATCGAATATGACAGTGACTCAGGCAGAGACCGGTTGGTAGTTGAGTCCCACTACTGGTACACTGGTTTACCAGTAACTGAGGTTTAGCTACTACGAAAGACAGGCAGAGAATGGTTGGTATTGTAGTCCATCTACTGGTACACTGGTTTACTGGTAACTGGGTTACTAACTCACCTGAGATTTACCTCTCCTCTTTCTCCTCCCTCTTCCTATTCCATTTTCCACTTCGCCCTCTCTCCTATTACACTATCCCACCCCTTCTCCGCGTCCTCCCTCGTCCTATACCTCCTCCCTCCTCCATCTCCCCCATCACCTCTTCCTTCTCCTCCTCCCTCTCCCCTCACCTCCTAGGCCTAAAACACTGCTAAGTACTGATCCTACCCAACTCACAATGCTCTTCCCACGACCTCTCAACCATTCTCTCCTCTCTCTCTCTCCTATCATCTCTCTCTCTCTCTCTCTCTCTCTCTCACTCCTCTCTCTCTCCTCTCTCCTTTCTATCTCTGTTAACTCTCTCTCTCCCCCTCTCACTCACATTCCTCACAATTCCTCACACTCTCACACCTTCCACCTCACCCCCCCAAAAAAATAAAACAAAAATTTTGTTCCCCACCTCACACTCACACTTATCTCAATCACAACCTCTCAGTCCACACTTTCAGGCTCACACTCCTTCACTCACACTCTCCATCAACAATACCCCAACACCTCCCACCCACACTCTCACTCACTATCTCCTCCTAACAACTTTCTCTCAATCCTTCATCTTCCCTCTCATGCTCCCTAATCCTTCTAAAACCCTCATTGCTTCTCCCCCCAGTCCCCCCACTAGCCTTCACCCAACTCTCTTCCCTCTGCTGCTGTCCCCCCACCTCAAGCTCACTAGCCTCCCTTCCCCTCCCTGCCTCCTTCCCCTCTCTTCCCACCACAAACACCCCCCTCCCCTCCCCAACAACAAAACCCCCCCTCCACACATTGCCACTCTTGGCAAAAGCTCTTCCTCAGTGGAAACATGGGAACACCCAAAAACCAGGATGGAGAACCAGAGGACTGGTGGATTGAAGTGAGGGTTGAAGGGGAAGAGAACACTGGTGGAAGCAAAGTTCACGAGAAAGAGAGGAAAGAGTGGGGAAAGAGGCTGGAAGAGCTCGGCAAGAAAAAGGGAAGAGAAATTAGCTGAGGGGAGGCAGGAATGGGAATTACAAAATCAACAGCCACCTGAAGCTAGGATGCAGAGTTAGTAATAGAAGACCTAGAAAGTCTGACACAGCCTAAAGAACGAAAGGACAGCACAGCCCATGGACACCAAGAACTTCTACATCAGTCATTGATAGAAAGGGAACCAGTAGGGAAAGAAAGTGAGTATACTGTAATGCGTGACTCCAATCGGACCCAAGTGGGCCCCAGGAAAAAGGGCAGGAGAACAGATAGGAACCTGGATGAGGGACCAAAGACAATGAAAGGAAGCTAGGCATATAACACAGAGGCTCTAAAAGGACAACTGCCATATCCAGGAACAAGATAAGCACAGAACACTGAATAGGGAAGAGACCAGTGGGAAGCAAGTTCACAAAGCCGAACTAATATGTATCAGAGGATGCTCAGGGAGTACAGTGGGAGTGCCGAAAAGGAGAGGGCATTTTTTGGTCTATGGCTCCAAGAAGTAAGATGATGAAACCATACGAAGCATGGAAACAGGAGAAAAAAGGAATGATTAAAAACATCATCAAGAAATAGAGAAGAAATGCACGACCCAGCTGACAAATTTTTCGGAGAATGGTTGGATTTGCAAGAGAAAAAGAGTGTCCAGTCAAAGTGATTTTCAAAGTGAGTTCCCAAGCTCGAAACTGGATTCCTAACAGGAAAAAAGTGTGGCCTAAGGGCAAACTGGAGTTTTCACCGATTTTTTGTACATCGACTGAGACTGGGAGCACAAGAAAAGGATTGATAGCTGAAAGAGAGAGTGCAAACATCACAAGGGAAGAATGGAAGCAAGAAGGTGGCAAGGAAAGGGGAAATCAGACCCAGGGGAAGAACAAACACACCCCCTCCAGTACCAACCCGCAGAAGGAACCCAACCATGGCAAACCCAAGCAATCAATCAAATACCCCCATTTAAAAAAAACCCCTAAACCCACTCAATTGGCACCTCCACCCCATCCCAACCTCACATAACCCCCAACCACCCACAGAAACACACAATAACCCACACATCCCCTCAGCAGAAACCCACCCCCACAAAATCCGACAGGACCCACAACATCCCCCTCATCAATCCCACCCCCAAAAAGCCCATAGTAAACCCACACGAAATGTTCCCCCCCTCTCCCCCCTCCATTCACCAACATGCCCAACCCCACAAGTAAACCCATCACAAACCACCACCTCCTGTAACCCTCTATCCCCAACCCACTCACCACAACCCATACCATTCAATGGAACCCCCCTAGGCCCTCTTCCCCATTCCCCCCTCGCCACATCCCCCACCCCTACTGAAACTCTCATAGGCCCTCTTGCCCCCCCCCCAAACCCCACACCACAGAACCCCCACCCCCACAGCCAACCCCCTATAGGCCCCCACCCAGGGCACCTGCCTCCCCCTAACCCCCACTACCCCCAGACCATAGTTTTTATAGAAAAAAAAATGAAGGTTTGGTTACATGAACATGATGGAATAATGAATAAATGTGATGAGTGCATGAAAGAATCTGGACAGTCCCCCAGAAAAAACCCCCCCCCCCCCCCCATCAAGCAAATCCACAGGAAACCAAAAACTCACTGTGGACAATAAAAGATGCCCATCTTCCCACCAGACATCAGATACTGAGGGAAAGGAAGGAAGAGAGCAGAGAGGGAGAGGGTTGCAACTGCTCATTAAAAGCCAGTGGGTTATCAGAAATGGAAGGATGACGAGATTGGAGAAAAGGGACTAATTATAGTAGGTACTGTTCCAGTCAGGGGAACATAAGGTAGTCCATCGCAGTGATTGCATAACCCACCACAGAGCTGCAGAAGTCCAAAGAGAAGGGAATATGATTTGAGTGCAACAGAAGCAATGGTGGACACACTAGCTAAGGTGCAAGAAGGGTTCCATCGAGCAGAGTGAAAGTTACCTGAAAGGGCCCTGCTTTCAACCACAGGGAGATTAGACTGGAAAAACCTGAGCCACATTGGGGTCCCCAAAAACCATGGAAAAGCCAAGAGGATGGAAATGCAGTACTTGGAAAATCTCCATGAAACCAAAAGTTAGGGGCACGACCAGGAGAGAGAGGGGAGGGATGACAGGCAAGACTAGGACCAGTGTTCACCCTGAGAAGCTCAGAACATTGAAGGACATCAAATAAGAAAAGGCCCCTTGAACTAGTGACCATGTGGATTTTTCGAGCTTTGAATACTCATGGGCACTACAAGTGGAAGAGGTAACAGGGAGATAGAAAAGGGAAAAATCCAAAACCATAAAAAATGGCACTCACACGGAAGAAGACCTACCTGCAGGAGGTTTCAAGTGGAAACGAGAGTTAGGTGGAAAGGACAGTAAACAACAATGATGGACCTATGTCACAACCAAATGCAAAGGAGCCGAGGAGGGGTTTGTTCCCCAAGGTACAAGGAAGTAATGGGAAGAACAGACCGAGCCCTTTTGGTTCACCCGAAGATTACAGGGAGGCAAAAACTAAGTGCTGTAAGAGAACAGAGAAAAGTACAGAATGCAAAGGACCACAGGAAAATACAGAGATTAGTCCCGACGTGCAGAAACGAGTTATGCACAATAAGGAGGGAGGCCCTAGTGGCCAGTACAAAAACCGACATAGCAACGAAAGTCAAAGTCTGACCCTAAGCTGCTTTACAGCACAACATCTGCAGAACACAACAGTCAAAGGACCAGGTAATCAGGCTGAGGAAAGAAGGTGGCGAGTTCAACGAAAATGGCCAAGAAATATTGCGAAGAGCCGACACATGAAGAATATCTGGAAAGTAGTAGCAGTGGAAGCTGAAGTGACACTGTGAAGACAAAACAGTGATACCCAACATGGGCTATAGCAACAAAGTGATGATGAAATTACTCACAACTGAGGAGGATGTGAAGAAGCTCCAAAGTGACCTTTGACATATCAAAAAAGTGCGTGGGAACCAGACAACCATCTCTCCGAGGGGCCTTAGAGAGGGAGCAGAGACACTGGTTTGTTGCCACCTAACCAAAATCCAATCCACACATCCCTTGAAACTGGGACAATACCTTTAAGTATGGAAAGGATGGAAAAAGTCGTCCCCTATCTTTTAAGAAAGGAGAACAGAAGATGAAAACACAAAACTACAGACCAGTGTCACTGACGTATAAGTATGACAAAGTCCCATGGGAGAAGATATCAGAAGGAGAGGGTGGAGCACCTGGAGTGGCCACAAGATTAATAAACGACCAGCCAGCATGGATTCATGGAAGGCAAATCATGTGTCCCAAAAACCTACTACAGTTTTATGACGAAGGTTACCTGAAGTAAGAAAAGAAGGGAGGGGTGGGTTTTGATTGACATTTGTCAGATGGACTGCAAAGAAAGCCCTCGACACAGTTTAGTCCTCATAAAAAAGAATTAGTAAAGACGCTAGAGGATCAGCACTATAATAGGAAGGGCCAATGCAAAGGATCAGAGAATACCTAACAGGGAGGCAAGAGGCGAGTCATGGCCCCGTGGAATGAGAAACACAGTGGGTTTATTCTGGGACCAGTGCTATCTTGTTTAATGTTCACGACATGATGGAAGGGATTTGACTCAAGAAGTGTTCCCTGTATTGGCAGATGAAATGGTTTAAGTTCAGATGAAGGAGAAATAAAATCGGAATGCGAACAAAAACAGGGTCTACAAAAGACCTGGACCCGGGCAGGATGCATGTCCAGCAACTGGAATTCGTAGAATAGAAGCTCCGTCCAAATGCAAAGTCAAAGAAGATCGGAGAAGGGCAAAGTCCACAGACGCCGTATTTTGGACCAAACCTCACTCAAGGAGACAGAATTCAAAGAATGAGTATAAACCGAGTACAATAGCCAGAAGCACACCTATAAATCAGATGAATTGCTGTGGCATACGGATGCTTTGTAAACCTAAGAAGTAGCGTTTTTCCCGGTACCTCATTAAAGGATCGTTCAAGATCTTTATACACTGTGTACGTCCCGGCCCATACTGGAGATCAGCACCCAGTTTTATTGATACCCCACAACCGATCAAACCCCGTCCAAGAAAATAAGAGAAAGTGCAAAAGTTTGCAACAAGGCAAATTCAGACTAAGGGGAAATGTCCACAAGAAAGGTTAAGGGAATCGTCTGAGGACACTGGAGGACAAGAGTGTCAGGGGAGACATGATAACGACATACAAAAATACTGCATGGAAATAGACAAGGTGAACAGAGACAGGATGCTCCCAGAGATGGGACACAGAAACAAGGGTCACATCGGAAAGCGAAGACTCAGGTGAGTCAAAGAGAGTTAGGAAGTATTTTCCATCAGCCACATGAGTTGGTTACAAAGTGAAAACAATCTGGCAGGCGATGCAGGACCATACATAATATGTTTAAAGGACGAAGGTAGATACAGCTCATGTAGCTGGGAGTGGGAGGACCAAGTATCACTTTATAAGAGGCCGGGGGCCAGAGCTGAGGTCTCGATCCTGACCACAAATTAGGCTAGTACAAATTTAGGTGAGTACAACACACACACACCACACACTCACACATAAATTCACAACACGCACAACCACACACGCCGACACACACACACACAACTTCACACACACACACCACACACACAACACAACACACACCACACACACACACACACACCACACACACACATATTGAAGCAAGAAAACAAGGGAAAAAAGCAATTTTGAAAAGCATCAAGACAGCAATATAAGCCCCCCCCCCCCCCCACCCCCCCCAGCACAATTCCTGTCTCCTTATTACAGAATGGACATAAATTCCGTTTAGAAAACCCATTCAGCGTAGTATGACTAAAATTAATACATAGCAATTAGAAAATCATCCTTATGAAGAAAGATTTGAAGACTCATAAAGTTACAATTCACTTGGTAAGACGAGATGAGGGGAGACCTGACGAAAGTTGTATAAGTTTGGAAGAATAGGTATAAATAAAGGGGGATATTACCAGGTCTTTGAGGGAAAATCTCTCCAAGAGAGAACCCGCATTACTGGATTTAATTAGATAAAGTTTTAGATTGGAAAGGACAATAGGAAAGTATTGGTTTGGAAAATAGGGTAGTTGAATGAGTGGAACAGTCTACCTAGTTGGGTTATTGAGGCTAGGACTTTTAGGATAGTTTTTTCAAATATTTGAGGTTTGGATAAGTACATGATGGTGAGGGTTGGAATTTGAGTGGGATTGCACATCGAGCTTATTTCCATGGGTAGCATTGAAATATGTGTGGTCTATGTTTGTTATGGGAATGAATATTAAAGGACACTGCCTAGTTGGGCCAACCAGGCCGCTGCTGCAAGTTTTTCCTCCTATCCTTATGTTCTTATGTTTCCTTATGAAACGTGAATGGTGAAATACAGTGACGAAAAATAGAAAAGGAAACCAAACCCATGGAAGCTCGTACAGCGCATGAGCGGAATTGGTGTGGGCACTGCCAGAATTAACTACAAGGCTTTTTTGTGTAGCAAATGAGAGAAAGGGCTTGATTGACTGATAGCGAGGGTCATTACCCTGCTTCTGGAGAGCTGAATATTCATATTAAGCACTAACAATTAACAGGGCACTAGAATTTAGGGAGGGGATTAAGTGTGGGGACCACAGGCACTGTAGTGCGCACACAGGTAAGTAAGCTCAGACAACAACACTAATATTGTTATAATCAGCAAGTAAAGAAAGCTTCCACATAGTACACGAAGTAGGTGCAGATGCCATCAACGCATGCGGTGTGGAGAACCTATGATAGCCCCCAAAAGCCTGACAGGGAGAACCTATCACCGCCGTCTCCCACTCCCCCTCGCCTCGGCTCGGTTTATACCAGGACAATAATGCCACACTCCACACGTACATGCATACATGCGCGCACGCCACACATGTACATAAAAAGGGCCATAAATTCTTACACAACAAACACTTGATAGTCCCTACCCAACAATACAACATCACATACCCTCCCTCCAACCACCCTCTTACCCACAGTCACCCACACTCTTCACACTACACCCACACACACTCCTCACATTAATTCTCTACCTCTTTCTCCTTTTATCTCTCTTAATCATGTGGGGGTTCGAACACGTGGAAGGGTAAAGTACTACTCACTAGCTGGAAGTTATGTATAATAATGGATCATGTTGAAAGCCGTCCCTAACATCCCCCCCGGAACCTGCCTCAATGCTCACTCCTCGATAACTGACCGCCCACAGAACCCATATTTTGAGGGGTCCTTGAAATACTGGAGCTGTGGTCAGCACAATATGAATACAGACAGTGGAACTCAGGCAGAGACGGTTTGTAGTGAAGTCAATCTACTGGTACACTGCTTACTGGTAACTGGGTTTTACTACTACTGAGACAGGCAGAGACCGGTTTTGGTAGTGAGTCATCTACTGGTACACTGGTTTTACTTGTGTAACGGTTACTACTACTGGATGCTCGGCCGACGCTAACGTATGTCGTCCCGACATACAACAATAACAAACTAGAGATGCACTGCTCATTAAAAACCAGTGGGGTTTTTGAGAAAATGGAAGGAATGGATTCACGGGCGAAAGGACTACTTATTAGGAACAATCCAGTCTGAGGGACATAAGGTGATAATTGTACTAATGTACAACCCACCACAGAACTGCAGGAGGCCAAGAGAAGAATACAATGAGAGCAACAGAGCAATGGTCGACACACTAGCCGAGGTGGCCAGGAGAGCACACATGGAAGAGCAAAGTTACTAGTTATGGTTGATTTTAATCACAAGGAGATTGACTGGGAAAACCTGGAGCCCCATGAGGGTCCCGAAACATGGAGAGCCAAGATGATGGATGTGGTACTGGAAAACCTCATGCATCAACATGTTAGAGACACTACCAGAGAGAAAGGAGAGGGTGAACCAGCAAGACTGGACCCTGTATTCACCTTGAGTAGTTCGGACATCGAGGATATCATGTATGAAAGGCCCCTGGGAGCTAGTGATCATGTAGTTCTGTGCTTCGACTACATAGTTGAGCGCCAAGTGGAGAGAGTTGCAGGAATAGGGTGGGAGAAATCAAACTTCAAAAGGGGGAATTACTCAGGCATGAGGAACTTTCTTCAAGACATTCAGTGGGAGAGGGAACTGACAGGAAAACCAGTACAAGAAATGATGGGCTATGTGGCAACAAAATGCAAGGAGGCAGAGGAGAGGTTTGTTCCCAAGGGAAACAGAAATAATGGGAAGAACAGAACGAGTCCTTGGTTCACCCAAAGGTGTAGGGAGGCAAAAACTAGGTATACTAGAGAATGAAAAAGGTACAGAAGACAGAGAACTCAGGAAAATAAAGAGATTAGCCGAAGAGCCAGAAACGAATATGCACAGATAAGAAGGGAGGCTCAGCGACAATATGAAAATGACACAGCATCGAAAGTCAAGACTGACCCGAAGTTGTTGTACAGCCACATCAGGAGCAAAACAACAGTCAAGGACCAGGTAATCAGACTGAGGAAGGGTGATGGGGAATTCACAAGAAACGACCGAGAGGTATGTCAGGAGCTCAACAAGAGATTTAAAGAAGTATTTACATTGGAAACCAGTAGGACTCCAGGAAATCAGAACAAGGGGGTACACCAGCAAGTGCTAGATGAAGTACATATAACAAAGGAGGAGGTGAAGAAGCTGCTATGCGAACTTGACACCTCAAAGGTGGTGAGACCAGACAACATCTCTCCGTGGGTCCTTAAAGAGGAAGCAGAGATATTGTGTGAGCCATTAACAAAGATCTTCAACACATCATTTGAAACTGGGCAACTCCCTGAGGTATGGAAGATGGCAAATGTAGTCCCAATTTTTAAAAAGGGAGACAGACATGAGGCACTAAACTACAGACCTGTATCACTAACGTGTATAGTATGCAAGGTCATGGAGAATATCTTCAGGAGGAGAGTGGTGGAGCACCTGGAAAGAAACAAGTGTATAATTGACAACCAGCACGACTTCAGGGAAGGAAAATCCTGTGTCACAAACCTACTAGAGTTTTATGACAAGGTGACAGAAGTAAGACAAAAGAGAGAGAGGGGTGGATCGACTGCATTTTTTTGGACTGCAAGAAGGCCTTCGACACAGTTCCTCACAAGAGATTACTGCAAAAGCTAGAGGATCAGGCACACATAACGGGAAAGGCACTGCAATGGATCAGAGAATACCTGACAGGGAGGCAACAATGAGTCATGGTACGTGACGAGGTGTCAGAGTGGGCGCCTGTGACAAGCGGGGTTCCACAGGGGTCAGTCCTAGGACCTGTGCTGTTCTTGGTATATATGAATGATATAACGGAAGGGATAGACTCAGAAGTGTCCTTGTTTGCAGATGATGCGAAGTTAATGAGAAGAATCAAATCGGATGAGGATCAGGAAGGACTACAAAGAGACCTGGACAGGCTACAAGCCTGGTCCAGCAACTGGCTCCTTGAGTTTAACCCTGCCAAATGCAAAGTCATGAAGGTTGGGGAAGAGCAAAGAAGACTGCAGACACAATATAGTTTAGATGGCCAAAGACTGCAAACCTCACTCAAGGAAAAAGATCTGGGGGTGAGTATAACACCGAGCATATCTCCTGAGGTGCACATCAATCAGTTAACTGCTGCAGCATACGGGCGCCTGGCAAACCTATGGATAGCGTTCCGATACCTCAGTAAGGATTCTTTCAAGACTCTGTATACCATTTATGTCAGGCCCATACTGGAGTATGCAGCACCGGTTTGGAATCCACACCTTGTCAAGCATGTCAAGAAATTAGAGAAAGTGCAAAGGTTTGCAACATGACTAGTCCCAGAGCTACGGGGATTGTCCTACGAAGAAAGGTTGAGGGAAATCGGTCTGATGACACTGGAGGACAGGAGGGTCAGGGGAGATATGATAACGACATATAAAATACTGCACGGAATAGACAAGGTGGACAAAGATGGGATGTTCCAGAGAAGGGACACAGACACAAGAGGTCACAATTGGAAGTTGAAGACTCAGATGAATCAAAGGGATGTTAGGAAGTATTTCTTCAGTCATAGAGTAGTCAGGCCGTGGAATATCTTAGAAAATGACGTTGTTGAGAAATGGGATTACCAGATAAGCTTATTATTTATAAATATAGGGAACACTTAGCTGATAAAAGACAGCAAATCGTCTACACAGCCGCCCCTGCAGACTAGGTCTTGAGAAGCTGTCGAAGTCATTCCTGAATGGGCTGAAATGAGTTATAATTTGTAAGATTATAAATTACCCCTAGGGGTGTTATATCAGCATGTTTCATTCACTGATGGCTGACAAACTTACTTGTGTGGACTCAAAAGTCCGTCCGTTACTGCCGACTATAGGTTGATTACAAACTCCTTGCGACTCAAGAACTGTGCAGTCCCCCATACTACAAGAAATTCGTAACATACCTTGCTCTTGTAGCGTGAGCTATGGTGTTCTTCACACCTTCGACAGGTATCGGTGACTTGATAGAAGCTGAAGTGTCCTTGGATGTCCACATCTTCCATAGTCTAGCAATACGCACAATGGTACACTATGTTCCACAAGATTTGTCTTTATTGTTCACAATCTTATCACTAAAGAAGCTGTTCACACTTCACTTAAGTGTTTATTGTGTTTTATGAGACACTTTGTTCACACTAACGCACAGATCGCTCTTTGTAAAGTAAAAGGACACAAGTGCAACTAATGTGACATTTTATTGTGGCAACGTTTCGCTCTCCAGGAGCTTTATCAAGCTAATGGCTTGATAAAGCTCCTGGAGAGCGAAACGTTGCCACAATAAAATGTCACATTAGTTTGCACTTGTGTCCTTTTACTTTACATATTGTCGGTAATTCTACCAACTTTATTACAGATCGCTCTTTGTTGGTTATCCTGGCGTCAGTGTCACTCTCAGTAGAGTTAAAAGTAATCTGAAGATGCCACAGCACCCCATGCCGTCACTGCCCCCTGCACAAAGGAAAAGCTGACCTAGTACTTTTTGCTTCCTTGCCACTTCCTCGATGAAGCAAAGCAGAATGTTTGTTTCTTGCTGTCTTAAGCATAGACAACAATGTACACTATCTTTACCATGGTAATAAAGTGGGAGCAGGATTTTCCTTAATTGTCCTGCTAAGGTAAGAGATGTACTGTCTCTTATTAAAATACACTCTGCAACACTGGACTGCAAGGAGCGGCGGTCGCTTGACCACAGGTCGTATACTGGTACTGCATCTGGGATCAATTACTCGCTGTAGCAGTAAACAAGATATTTGCCCCTTCTGAGATTGCTGGGCCCCTCAGGGCTGAAAGGGGCTGAAGGGGCCGAAGGGGGCTGAAGGGGGCCGATACCCCCCTCCTGGAGAAAAATTTCTCCACACTGGGGGTCGGCAGAGGTTTGCTGCAGGAGAACTATTCATCACTTAACATTAATTTGATTTTCTCACTCGCCACCACTGTTGCTTGTCTTTTCTGAACAGCTTTAGTCTGTGTGGTTTCTGGAGAATCACGAATTTTGTTTTCAACACTGTGTAATTCTAACGGCACTAGTTTATTGTCCTCTTATTCACTTCACCTTTGCTTAAAACATCATATATATGGTCACAATTTTTCCAAGTGGCCATTGGGATCTCGGACCATTATTGTCAATAATCATTATGTCTCCAGGTCTTAAGGACTTACGATTTTCAGGAACACCATCTCCATAGAAGTGTTCTCTCAATGTGGCTAGATAGTCTTCTCACCAAATTTTCTCCCAACGTTCAATCACTTTATTAAGGTGTTTGAATTAACGTCTGAGTTGCTCAGGTTCGAAATAAGAAGGATCCTATATGATTTCTTTATCATTCATGGGAGGAACAGGTTCAAGACTTCTGCCATGGAGTAAATGAGATGGACTTAACACTTCTAAATTGTCCAGATCATCGGTAACATAAGTTAGAGGTCTGTTGTTGACTCTATTTCTATTTCAGTCACAACTGTACGGAATTCTTCTAAGTCGATTCTCTGACGATGAAGAGTCTTCCTTAAACAACGGAGATTTAGGAGGAATGTATCTCCAACGACAACTGCGTTGATTCAGCATCAGTTGTACTTCTGGTTGATCAAAGATCAACAAATTTCGTTGCATAATCTGAAATCATCAGTCTGGGACATGCCCTTCTGGCTGCAAACCTTCTGAATAATTTGATAAAGGTTTCAGCAGACATGTCAGTGGCTACTTCTAGATGTACTGCTCTAGTTGTAGCACAAGTGAACAAACAGATGTACACCTTGATATGAACTTTGTCAACTGTTTTGGTTAAAATTATTGGTCCAGTGTAATCTACACCTGTCACCTCAAATGGAGTGACATGACAGACTCTTTCAGAGGGATATGGAGGTGGACCTGGATATTGACATACTCGCATATCGTAGTGACGACAAGTAATACAGTCCTTTATTTGTTTTTTTCACATTTTGTCGACCTTGAGGTATCCAGTAGGATTGTCGTATATGACAAAGTGTGTCAGCTACCCCACTATGTAACACGTTACTGTGGGCGTTTTGCACAATCAGTTTTGAGAATAAGACACATGTGCAACATCTGGGTATCTTTATTGTAGACGTTTCGCCATCCAGTGGCATTATCAATACAAATTCTAGGACATAACTTGAAGACAGTAGAACTATGTACAGAAGATGAGGTAATCAGTCCCTCAACCTAGGAGTAGGTGCGAAGAGCACCATAGTCGTGGAGATTCTGAAGCAGAAGAAAGGATCCTGGCGCTTATATAGTAACGTCAGGTGAAGCAGACGAGGGCATATTCACTGGTAGGCGGGATTCCCCATGGAATCTTAATTCTGAGGACATGTACATAACCTTCACGACTACGACAACTACTACTACAACTAACCCATCTCTTTGGGAAGGACCTACTTCCACTGGGGAATCCCGCCTACCAGTGAATATGCCCTCGTCTGCTTCACCTGACGTTACTATATAAGCGCCAGGATCCTTTCTTCTGCTTCAGAATCTCCACGACTATGGTGCTCTTCGCACCTACTCCTAGGTTGAGGGACTGATTACCTCATCTTCTGTACATAGTTCTACTGTCTTCAAGTTATGTCCTAGAATTTGTATTGATAAAGGCACTGGATGGCGAAACGTCTACAATAAAGATACCCAGATGTTGCACATGTGTCTTATTCTCATCTTGTCGGTATTGTATACCATTCGTACACAACTTGTCAGACACTGCATCATCATGGAATCTTAATTCTGAGGACATGTACATAACCTTCACGACTACGACAACTACTACTACAAACTAACCCATCTCTTTGGGAAGGACCTACTTCCACTGGGGAATCCCGCCTACCAGTGAATATGCCCTCGTCTGCTTCACCTGACGTTACTATATAAGCGCCAGGATCCTTTCTTCTGCTTCAGAATCTCCACGACTATGGTGCTCTTCGCACCTACTCCTAGGTTGAGGGACTGATTACCTCATCTTCTGTACATAGTTCTACTGTCTTCAAGTTATGTCCTAGAATTTGTATTGATAAAGCCACTGGATGGCGAAACGTCTACAATAAAGATACCCAGATGTTGCACATGTGTCTTATTCTCATCTTGTCTGTATTATATACCATTCGTACACAACAATCAGTTTTGTTAGCCAATGATTCTTGGGGTTCAATATTGGATGTCTGGCTTCTTTAGGTAGTGAAGATTTATGAATTCTTCCTCGACATCTTATAATATTTTCTGAGTCGAGATAAAGTCCTAAAGAATTAATCATGACAGGTTTCTTTGGGGATTTATCTTGTGTTTCTAGAAATTTATATTCTGTAGAGAAAACGTCTTTCTGTATTAGTTTTCATCCAGTATTTAATGGGTCAAGATATTCATTATCAGAGAGATGAGTATTTAGATCCATCAATGACTCTTTCTGTTGTGTCTGCAATATTTACACAACTTATTACTGCTGTGTTTCTTCTGGCATAATGTGAGCCTTTTGCTGAGGCCAGTTATTTTCATTAGAGAGCCAGTTCAGTCCGTGGAGCCATAATTTATTATCCACAAATTTCTTGAGTGGGACACCACGTGACAACATGTCAGCTGGATTCTCTTGGGTAGAGACGTGGAGAAAGAGATAATCTCTCTGCATCTCTTTTATTTCTGCTACTCTGTTCTGTACATAGACCAACTTACTCTTATTATTTCTTAACCATTGGAGAACAGCTTCATTATCACTCCAGATCACGGTTTTCTTAATAGTGAGATGATCAAGTACTTTGTTGAGATAGACAGCTAATTTTGTACCTACATAGAGTGCTGTCAGTACCAATTGTGGTACTGTTCTGACCTTCAAGGGTGCTACCCTGGCCTTTGAAGTAATTAGTGTACTTCCTTCAGCATTACTCATGTAAGCTACAGCGCCATAACCTCTGGTTGACGCATCACAGTACACATGTAATGTGTACTTGTTTCCCTCTTGACCTATTTGTCTGGGAAATTTTGTCGAAAATTTTCCCCTGCTCACCATTTAAGGGAAATTTTTCTCATCCCCCAATTTTTTGATTTTCCCATGCATCTTGCACAAGCATTTTACCTTTTATGGAAATTTGGGGACGAGTCCTATGGGATCAAAACATTTTGTACCCGACAGAAACGTGTTTAGTGATGACTGTTTAATTATTGTTTACTTTTTAGACCAAAATCTTCCTTTGGTTTTCCCCAGTTAAGTTCCAGCATATTTGTTGCAATCAGGAATTTCAGCTTCGGGGAAATCTTCTTTGAAAAAGTTCCTTTTAAAATTGCACTGAATTTTTTTTCACATCCTTAGAGGCATTTTTGCTTCTTTCATCTCCTTGTTAGTTCTCTTTAAAGGATTTAAAATCCCCTCTTTTTTCAAAAACCTTGAAGATTTCCACATAAAAATTTTTTCTTTAAGATTTCTTTGAAGGGACTTTCAGATTTTTTCAAATGATATTTAGAGTATTTCTAAAAGAATGGAGAGGATTTTGCACCAAAAAATACTGTCCAAAACGATAACTTTTCACGGGACTTTGAGGATCATGTGGATTTTTTAGGCCACAAAATCGAGTTAAAACCTTCTATTTCTTGTATCCCACTCTTAAAAACTTCGGAAATATCACCCTGTAGGCATAGGTTTGTGCGAAATTTCATAAGCACGTCTCCAAGCTTCCATTATGAGGTTCGGTCATCATACAATCATTAATTAAACTTGCTAAATCTTTATTTTCACGTGCGCTCAATTTAACAAAACGTAGGAGTGGTTTTCAGAATCTTTTTTGACTCCATGGTGGGGAGATAATGAGCTTCTGTCTTTAACTTGTCTTTGACTATTTCCTCATGAATTTTATTGTCCAACTGTTCTTGTATGATATTATCATAAACACTCAGTAGCTCTGGATTCTTCCTGAGCTCATTTGTCCGAAAGCCATGCGATAATTGCTAGGCAGGTGAGGTGGATTTAATTTTCATGGTAACCTAACCCAAAACTGTCAATCTTTATATTGACAGTGTCCAAATATTGGTTATAAGTCTGAGACTCTTGTGGGCTTGGTTTATTTACATCAATACCTATCGCATCTAAATCCCACAACTTATCAACTGGTTCATTCATTTCTTCCAGTAATGATAATTTTGCTGTGGCACATGATCATGGTTATTCTCGTAACTAGTACATTTTCCACTGAATCAATATCAGCTTTTTTCCCCCACTTTGAGAGGGAATGGGACCACATATCATGTGGCCTCCTGCTGTTTTCAGCAAGTGAACATCATGTTTACTTACTATATTTTGCACAAAACAGTGATAATAGTCACTTCCAATGATTAAATCAATTGGACTAATAGTGTCCGTCTGTATGTCCAGACAGGCTAACTTGACCTTAGCTGCTTTCAGTGCTGCAACTGTTTCTTTTAATCCCTGGATCTGCACAGACTTAGGCAAATCATCTACTACCACAGCTCTACTGTCTTTTTCCTGTTTCCTAGACCAAGAGTGATTCTGGCTAGGTCATATGTCTGTTTACCAGAATTGTAGAAAAAAACAGCTATATCTAACTGTATTTTGGCATAGGGTTGTTTATTCAGTTTCTGCAACACAGTTCTTCTTATGAAGGACCTTGGTGAGCATTGATCAAATAATGTTAGCACATTGGTTTTGTGTAATTTATTAGTTAACTCAACTCGAGCTATCGGGAGAGCAGTTGCTTTAAACTTATCTCTCACATTTAATGCTGTTGTTTGTTGACTTCCTGATTCTGTGCAAGTCTGCTGCTGTTCAGCAAAAGTATTTGGGCATTTGCATTTAAAACACTTCTTCAGTGAGCATTTTCCTCCCTTGTTTTTCACCTAAACACTTGATGCACCTTTCAGCTGTTGAACACGTTGTTTACGTGCCTCCATTGATGTGTATTGAACACAATACTGTGCCCAATGTGTTCCATCACAAACTACACATTTTGGAGTACATTTATGTTTACTGTCTGTTGTATCACAGCTTGATAAATGCCTATATGGGATTTCCCATTCTGTGTTTTAGTGAGAGTAGGTATACTCTTGACATACTGAGTTGAAGGTTTGTTATCCACTGGATTTGTGGATTCTTCATCTTGTCTCGTTGCTTGCATGCATGAAACTATTGTTTGTAAACCATTGCTAATTTCTTCGCAAGTGAATAGCGTTTATTAAACATAATATTTAATCGTTCAATATTTTTGTGGTGACAACTTATCTTGTACAATACAACGATAAACCAATCACATTGCCTTAGATCATATTTAGCACCTAGAGATCTGAGACTATTGTCTAATGTGATTCTAAATGCCTGTAAGTCTGAAAACAATGTTTGGGTAGCTTCAAACTTGATATTAAGACTGCATTCTAACTCTGGCCTTGTCAGCATCAAAGTAATTGCCCTGTTAAGACATGTAAGGCTATTTGATAATTGCCTTTAACCACCGGAAATGACTTAATCAGTTCATAGGGGTCTCCCTTCACAAGACATTTAAGGTAATTGAACTTAGCAATCTCATCTATGTCAGTTCGTGAATTTACTATGGATTGAAAACCATTTAATGAATTCTTCATAATTATGACCTTGGAAAATAGGTAATGACAATGTAGGTAAGCATGGTAAATGGTACACTTGTTGTTGCCACAGGTGTAACAGGTGTTTGACCACTATTACAGTAGGTCTCTGTGACAGAGTTTTGCGGGCAGATAGCCTGTACTCCTGTCCACCTTAATTGTTGATTACTAAATGTATCCAAAACATTTTTAATTTCATCCTCAGTTGGGTCTGATTCAAGAAATTTATTTTCCATAATGTGTATAGTGTGAATTAATATTTCCAGACGTTGTGTAAGTAATTCAAATTTGACCTCAAGATCATCAAAATCTATTTTGTATCTTGAATTAATCTTATACAGACTGAAATAGATTTTCTAATTGTGTAATCTTAGTCTGTAAAGACTGAAACTGAGTTTCAAACAAGCCATTTTAATGGTACACTGAAAATTCTAGCACCACACTTAGAATGTTTAAAAAACACTGTACTGCTATAAACAGCTGAGGTTTGTTATGCTTAAGTCAGCAATAATCAGTCAGACACTACTGACCTACTAAGCTTAACCTCAGGGTCAATGACCATGAAGGGTACACAGTACATGTGGCTGGTGTTTATGGCTTGAGTTTGCTGTGTCAGCCTGACCACGATGATTAATCGTAAATAACGATGTTATATACTTCATTCACTATACACTATAAATGTCACTGTATAACTGTAAATCACATGTGAATATTACTTATACATATATAAATGTCACTGTTAATATGTATTTGAAAGCTTACACTTTATATATAAGTTCCTTTAATATAACAGGTAGATCTATAAGAAACAAACTTTAACACAATCTTGTCTCTTAATTTCTGTCTATAAACATTATAAACACTATGTGTACATACACTCTGACAAACTGAACATCAGTTGGGTTGTTGTTGTCTCAGTCAGTGCTTCTTCGAGTTTGGAGCAGTGGATGCCGGGTGCCATCCCCCATTTTCTTGTTGGGTGAGTCACCCAGCTCCCGTTTTCTTTGGGTGAACGCTGGGTGAGCGCCCATTTTCTTTTGGCTGCCCATTCTCTCTGATTGAGTCTGGAGGGACTCATTTATACTGATTTAAATTGTAAAAACACTAGTTTTACAGCTTTTTTCGAAGGACCTTGGCTCGTAGGTTATTTGTACACTGTAGTACAACATATTTGGACCACAGTGTGGCCTTTATCCTGTTCGAGCACCACCAAAATGTTGAGAAATGGGATTACCAGAAAAGCTTATTATTTATAAATATAGGGAACACTTAGCTGATAAAAGAGAGCAAATCGTCTACACAGCCGCCCCTGCAGACAAGGTCTTGAGAAGCAGTCGAAGTTATTCCTCAACGGGCTGAAATGAGTTATAATTTGTAAGATTATAAATTACCCCTAGGGGGTGTTATGTCAGCATATTTCATTCACTGAGGGCTGACAAACTTACTTGTGTGGACTCAAAAGTCCGCCCCTTACTGCGGACTATAGGTTGATTACAAACTTCATGCGACTCAAGAACTGCACAGTCCCACGTACTACAAGAAATTCGTAATCTACCTTGCTCTTGTAGCATGAGCTATGGTGTTCTTCACACCTTCGACAGGTATCAGTGACTTGATAGAAGCTGAATTGTCCTTAGATGTCCACGTCTTCCATAGTCTAGGAATACGCACACTGGTACACTATGTTCCACAAGATTTTTCTTTATTGTTCACAATCTTATCACTAAAGAAGCTGATTACACTTCTTTTAAGTGTTTATTGTGTTTAATGAGACACTTTGTTCACACTAACGCACAGATCGCTCTTTGTTGGTTATCCTGGCATCAGTGTCACTCTAAGTAGAGTCAAAATAATCTGAAGACGCCACAGCACCCTATGCCGTCGTGGAGAAATTTTCTCCAGGAGGGAGTATCAGCCCCCTTCAGCTCCCCTTCAGCCCCTTTAGCCCCTTTCAGCCCTAAGGGGGCCCAGCCCTCTCAGAAGGGAAATATCTTGTTTACTGCTACAGCGAGTAATTGACCCCAGATGCAGTACCAGTATGTGACGTGGCTCGACACTCCTTGCGGTCCTGTGTTGCAAGTGTAGCTTAATAAAGACAGTTCATCTCTTACCTTAGCAAGACAATTAAGGAAAATCCTGCACCCACTTTATTACCATAGTAAAGATAGTGGACATTGTTGTTTTATGCTTAAGACAGCAAGATTTAAACATTCTGCTTTGCTTCATCGAGAAAGTGGCAAGGAAGCAAAAGTACTAGGTCAGCTTTTCCTTTGTGCTGGGGGCAGTAACAGCGTGGGATGCTGTGGCGTCTTCAGATTACTTTTGACTCTACTGAGAGTGACACTGGTGCCAGGATAACCAACAAAGAACGATCTGTGATTTAGTGTGAACAAAGTGTCTCACAAAACACAATAAACACTTAAGAGAAGTGTGATCAGCTTCTTTAGTGATAAATTGTGAACAATAAAGACAAATCTTGTGGAATATAGTGTACCAGTGTGCGTATTCCTTGACTATGGAAGACGTGGACATCCAAGGACACTTCAGCTTCTATCAAGTCACCGATACCCGTCGAAGGTGTGAAGAACACCATAGCTCACGCTACAAGAGCAAGGTAGGTTACGAATTTCTTGTAGTACAGGGGACTGTGCAGTTCTTGAGTCACAAGGAGTTTGTAAATCAACCTATAGTTGGCAGTAAGGGGTGGACTTTTGAGTCCACACAAGTAAGTTTGTCAGCAATCATTGAATGAAATATGCTGACATAACACCCCCTAGGGGTAATTTATAATCTTACAAATTAAACTCTTTACAGCCCGTTGAGAGATGACTTCACAGCTTTCCAAGACTCTCGTCTGCCGGGCGGCTGGTAGACGATTGCTGTCTTTTGTCAGCTAAGTTTTCCCTAAATTTAAATTTAAAATTAAGCTTAGCTGGTAATGCCATTTTTCTCAACATATTGGTCGTGCTCGAACCGGACAAAGGCCACACTGGGGTAGCAAATATGTTGTACTACATGTAACAAGTAACCTACAGCCACGGTCCTTCGAAAAAAGCATGTAAAACTAGTGTTTTAACAAGTTAATCAGTATAAATGAGTCCCCACCAACTCAATCAGAGATAATTGTCATCCAAAAGCAAACGGGGGCGCTCACCCCGTTCACCTAAAACAACGGAGCTAAGGACTCACCCAACAAGTAAACGGGATGCACAGGGCATCCACTTTCTGCAATCTCGAAAATTCGCTGATTTAAACAACAACAAAACCCAAGTGAAGTTCGGTTTTTTTTGTCCTGAGTGTATATATACAATGACATTATAGTGTATAGTCACTGAAGTGTATAACATCTTATTTACGATTAAACATCGTGTCAGGCTGACACAGCAAACCTCAAGCCACATACACCAGCCACATGTATCTGGTGTAACCCTTCCATTGTCATAGACCCTGAGGTTCAGCTTAGTGGGTCAGTAGTGTCTGACTCGATTATTGCTGACTAAGCATAAACAAAAACTCAGTCTGTTATAGCATACAGTGTTTTTTAAAACACTCTAAGCGTGGTGCTAGAATTACCAGTATTCCCCATTAAAATGGCTTGTTTGAAAACTCATTTTCAGTTCTTTACAGACTAAGATTACACAATTAGAAAATCTAATATCAGTTATTGTATTGATTAACTCAAGATACAAACATAGATTTTGATGATCATGAGGTCAAATTTAATTACTACACAACGTCAGAAAATAATTAATTCAGACTATACACATTATGAAAATGAATTTTCTTGAATCAGACCCATCTTAGTATGAATTAAAAAATGTTTGGATACTATTAGTAATCAAACAATTAAGGAGGACAGGAGTACAGGCTATCGATCTGCCGTCAAAACTCTGTCAACAGAGACCTACTGTAAACTAGTGGTCAAACACCTGTTACACCTGTAACAAACAACAAGTGTCTCATTACCAAGCTACCTACATTGTCATTACCAATATTCCAAGGTCATAATTATGAAAATTCATTAGTGTTTTTCAATCATAGTATATTCCACGAACTGAACATAGAAGAGAATTGCAAAGTTTTCAATTACCATTAAATGTCTTATTAAGGGAGACCCCTATGAACTGATTTAGTCATTTTTCGGTGGTTTAAAGGTAAATACAATAGCCCTTACGTTCTTAGCAGACCATTACTTCGATGCTGACAAGGCTAGAGTTAGACACAGTCTTAAATATCAAGCTTTGAAGCCTCCCAAACATTGTTTTCAACTTTACAGGCATTTAGAATTACATTAGAACAATATTCTCAGATCTCTAGATGCTAAATATGACCTAAGGCAATGTGTTTGGTTTATCAGTGGGTATTGAACAAGATAAGTTGTCACCACAAAACTATTGAATGATTAAAATTATGTTCATAAACGCTATTTTTTCACTTGTGAGGAAATAAGCAATGTTTACAAACCACTTGTTTCACATGCATGCAAGCAACGAGACAAGAGAAAAATCCACAAATCCAGTGGACAATAAACCTTCAACTCAGTATAAAAAAGAGTATGTGCCTACTCCCTCTATACCATCAGAATGGGAAATCATATATAGGCATTTATCAACTGTGAATACAACTGACAGTAACAGACTGTCATACATAAACGTACTCCATACCAAAAATTGTAGTTTGTGATGGAACACATTTGGGCACAGTATGTATCAATACACATCAAGGAGGCACGTAAACAACAGTGCTGAAAATGTGCATCAAGCTGGTTTTTGGTGCACACAGGTAGGACAATGCTCACAGAAGAAGTGTTTTAAATGCAAAAGGTATGCTCATACAGCATTATGCCCAAAATACTTTGCAGAACAACAGAAGCCTTCCACAATATCAGGAAGTCAACAAGACAACAGCATAAATGTGAAGATAATTAAAGCAACTGCTCTCCCCGATAGCTCGAGTTGAGTTTATACTAATAAATTACACAAAACCAATGTGCTAACATTATTTGATCAAGGCTCACAAAGGTCCTTCATAAGAAGAAAACAGTGTTGCAGAAACTGAATAAACAACCCTATGCCAAAAATACAGTTAGATATACTGTTTTTTTTTTTCTACAATTCTGGTAACCAAACATATGACCTATCCAAAGCACTGTTGGTCTATGAAACAGGAAAAAAGACAGTAGAAACAGTGGTAGTAGATGATTTGCCTAAGTCTGTGCAGATCCAGGATTAAAATAAACATTTGCAGCACTGAAGCAGCTAAGTTCCAGTAGTCCTGTCCTGACAATACAGACGGACACAGTTAGTCCAATTGAATTAATACATTCGAAGTGATTATTAACACAGTTATTTATGCAAAATATAGTCAGTAAACAGAGTACCATTGCTGAAAACCAGCAGGAGGCCCACATGATATGTGGTCCCATTCCCTCTCAATTGGGAAGAACTGATATTGATTCTGTGGAAAATGTACTAGTTACGAGAATAACCCTGATCATGTAACCCACAGCAAAAATTAACAAAACTGGAAAGAAATGAATGAACCAGTAGATAAGTTAGGGATTTAGATGCGATAGGTAATGATGTAAATAAACCAGCCCACAAGAAGTCTGAGACTTATAGAACCACTATTTTGACACTGTCAAATATAAAGATGGACAGTAATTAGGTTATGTTCCCAGGAAACAAAATTCACCACATCTGCCTAGCAATTCTCGCAAGGCTTTCGGACAGTTGAAAGCCCAAATAACATGAGCTCCGGAAGAATCCAGAGCTACTGAACTGTCTAAGAATAATGTCATACAAGAACAGTTTGGACAATAAATTCAATTGAGGAAATAGTCGAAGCTAAGTTTGAAGACCAGAGCACATTAATCTCCCTGCACAATGGAGTCAGAAAAGAATCTGAAACTCACTCCAATAACGTGTTGTATATAATTTCAGCGCAACGTGCAAATAAAAAAGTAGCAAGTCTTAATAGATTGTCTGATAACCGACCCACACTAACTGAAACTGGAGACGGGTGCTTATGAAATTTCGCACAAACCCATAAATATGCACCTACACGGCTGATATTATCCAAAGCTTTCTACGAGTAGGGACTACACGAAATAAATAGAGATTATACTCTATTTCATGTGCCTGAAAATTCCACAGCATCCTCAAAGTCCTGTGAAAGTTTCGTTTCAGATCAGTATTTTTGGTGCAACATCCTCTCCATTCTTACAAGAAGTCTACTCTAAAATACACATTTGGAAGAAATCTGAGAGTCCCTTCAAAGACATCTAAAGAAAAGTTTCTATGTGACAATCTTCAAGGTAGTGTGAATAAAGAGGAGGATTTGAAATCCTTATACAGAGAAGCAAACAAGGAGATGAAGGAACAATATGCCCTCTAGTATGTGGAATATTAATTCAAAGAAGCAATTAAAGTGAACTTATCAATCAACAATTTCCCTGAAGCAGAAATTCCTGATTTGCAACAATATGCTGGACTTAATTGAACACAACAGTAAGATAGCTTTGAGTCTCAAAAAGATAAACAATAAATCATGACAGTACACTCACTAAAACGCAGTTTACTGTCAATGTATCACATGTTTTGATCCTCTAGGCCCTCCGTCTCACCAATTACCAATACAGGGAAAAAATGCTTATGCAAATGCATGGAAGCTCGAATTGGATGGGATAGAACTTGCCTCTTAAAGAAAAGAGTCAAGCAAGGTGAAATAACCAGAGAGTTTAAAAAACAACGTTCATCAAATTAATTTCTTCCCAGATCAAATAGGTCAATAGCAGGAAACAAGTACACTTTACATGTAGTTTCTAGTGATGCGTCAACCAAGGTTATGCCGCTAGCTTACAAGAAGTAATGATAAAGGAAGTAAACTACTTACTTCAAAGGCCAGGTACACCCTTGAAGGTCAGAACAGTACCGACAAATTGTAACGACAGCACTCTATGTAGGTACAAAATTAGCTGTCTATCTCAACAAAGTACATGATCATCTCAACTATTGAAAAATAAACCGTGATCTGGAGTGATAATAGACGCAGTTCTCCAATGGTTTAAGAAATAATAAGATTAAGTTTGTCTATGTACAGAACAGAGTAGCAGAAATAAAAGAGATCAGAGAGAATATCTCATTCTCTCCATTCCTTCCACGTCACTACCCAAGAGAATCCAGCTGACATGTTGTCACGTGGGTCCCACTCAGAAATTTGTGGATAATAAATTATGGCATCCCGGAACCCAAACCTTGCTCTCTAATGAAAATAACTGGCCTCAAGCAAAAAGCTCACATTATGCCCAGAAGAAACAGTCAGCTTGAACACACAGCAGGAAATAAATTGTTGTAAATACTGCATACACAACGAGAAGGAGTATTGATTGGATCTAAATACTCATCTTTGGTAAACTTTTAAGAGTTACAGCTCTTGTCTTCAATTCATTAAAGGATTAAAACCTGATTATGAATATCTATTGAACCCATTAATACTGGGTGAAACTAATACAGAAAGATGTTTTTCACTACAGAATAAAATTTCTGGAAACAACAAGATAAATCCCCAAAGACACATGTCAAGATTAATTCTTTAGGACTTAATATCTCGACTCAGAAAGAATTGTAAGATGTCCGAGAAGAATTCATAATTCTTCACTACCCAAAGAAGCCATACCATCCAATACTTGATCCCCAAGAATCACTGGCTAACAAACTGATTGTGCAAAAACGCCCACGGTAACGTGTTACATGTGGGGTAGCTTGACACACTTTTTCATATACACAACCCAACTGGATACCTCAAGGTCGAACAAAGTGTGAAAAAACAAATAAAGGACTGTATTACTTGTCGACACTAACGATTGCGAGTAGTCTGTATCCAGGTCCACCCCATATCCCTCTGAAAGAGTTTTGTCATACCACGCCATTTGAGGTGACAGGTGTAGATTAACACTGACCAATAATTTAACCAAAATAGTAACAAAGTTTCCCATCAATGTGTGTTACATCGGTTTGATCACTGTGCTACAACTAGAGCAGTACATCTGAAGTAGCCACTGACATGTCTGCTGAAACCTTATTCAAATTATTCCGAAGGTTTCAGCCATAAAAAAAATAAGAGCATGTCCCAGACTGCTGATTTCAGACAATGCAACGAACTTTGTTTGCAGTGGTCCTATATAAGCAGATCTTTGATCCAACCAGAAGTACAACCGAGCTTGAATCAACGCAGTTGTCGTTGGAGATACATTCCTCCTATATCTCATGGTCACGGAGGATTACATGAAGAATGATCGTACATTGTAAAACTTGTTTAAGGAAGGCTCTCAATCGTCAGAGAATTAGACGAAGAATAATACCGTACAGATTGTACTGAAATAGAAAACAGAGTCAAAAACAACCTCTAACTTATGTTACCGATGATCTGGACAATTTAAAAGTGGTAAGTCCCATCCATTTACCCATGGCAGAAGCTCGAACCTGTTTCCTCCCATGAATGATAAAGAAATCATAGAAGGATCCTACTTATTTCGAACCTGAGCAACTCTGACGTAAATTACAAACACCTTATTAAAGTGATTGAAACGTTGGGAAGAAAATTTGGCGAGAAGACTATCCCCCTCATTGAGAGAACACATCTATGGACAGGTGTTCTTCTGAAAATCATAAGTCCCTTAAGACCTGTTTTGACATAGTGATATTGACACTGATGGTCCGAGGTTTCCAATTGGCCACTGGAAAAATTGTGACCATATATCCTGATGCAAATGGAATCATCAAGGACAGTTGATGTTTGAGCAAAAGGTGTCGTGAATTAGAGGACAATCAATAAACTATACCGTAGAATTACACAGTGTTGAAAAACAAATTAGTGATTCTCCAGAAACCACACAGACTAAAGCTGT